>CM052022.1:32407475-32501718 GCA_028476575.1 Platygaster robiniae
TAATTTTTTCTTGAAAAACTAGCAGCTAGCTGGCCACGCACTAGCAGCAAGCTTTATCAGCCAACTAGCAAAAGACTGGCTGCTACTTTAGCAAATGTGAACACTTGCTAGTAGCTGGCTAGTATTATGTTAGCTAGTGGGAAAACTTGCTGCTAGAGCCAGTGACGTGGTTTACCGAAAAATAATTTTAATTTATAATAATAAAATAATTGTGTATACCAAAAACAAAGTTGAGAACTTAGTTTCAAAATGAAAAACAATTTCAATGAAGATAATAAATTACACGAAAAAATAATTCAACATTATTTTTAAGTTTAATTTAACTCATTTTATTCACTGTAACTTTAGCTACAGATTCAAGTACTTGTAGCATTTCTCAAATATGTTATAGAACAAAGGTTGAGTTTATATTCAGAAAGTTACAATTATTAACTCTTTGTATAAGAAATAGATAATGCGATCTTGGCAATCGATATGCCTTAAACGAAACCGTATTGAGTGAAAAATGAAAGGCTAAAATGAAACATTTTATGAGTACCAAATCACTTTTATTTTGGAAGTCACAAATACTCGGAGATTATTCATGCTTTACAGGTCATCAAAATGAACCGAACAAAAAAGAACATGCTCTCACAAAAGATGAAGAAGCCACCTGAATTGTTTTACAAAATGTATGTCTTTTATCAAATATGAGGAAATTAAAGAAATTATGAACAAGAGAACGAGAACCTAGGAAAGGATGCTGAAAATTTTACTGAAAATATGATGGAATATTTCAAGTACACTCGTTCGCTGGATGGACGAACGCTGGATCAACGAGTGACCTGGATCAGCGAGAATGTGGCGACCGCATCGACGAGCACCATTTACTCCCACTCGTGACCTGCAGTGATCGGGCGGGAATCTTCTCCCTCTTGCCCCCGCGCGTCCCGCAACTGTTGAGCGAGAGAGCGATCCACAGTAATACGCGATCCAATGCGTTCGACTGCCTCGCTGTGAATGACTCTCGCGCACCTTGCTTTGCGCAGTCCGCTCATCGACAGACTACACACGCAATGAAATGTTCGAAAGTGGGAGCCCCCTCACGTGCTCGTCGATGCGGGCCGTCTCGATCCCGAGCTGCTCGTCCATCCAGCGAACGAGTGTAAGACTAGGAATGAGGTGTTCATTACTCCATAATTATTAAATAAACTAAACGAGGAATCACGAAGACAATGACCAAATAGATATTACGTATTATTGAAAAACTTCCTGGTTTGACTGATCCTGCTCTTATTATTCGCGAACAATCATAAGTTCATTTTGAAATTAATTTAAGTTTATTATATGGGAACTGAGATTAGTACCCGATGGAAACAGTGGCTTATATGAAAAACAAATGCAAACAAACGATCTGTATGCGACATTACATATAAGTACTTTTTCACGTATATGTACTTTGCTTGCATATATTTCGCATCTTGTCGCACTGTTCCTATAGGGTAAAATAAAACAAAGCTTAATTTTTCTTACATTTTTAATGTAAAACATGTTTATCTTTATTATGCCCAAGTTCAATCAATTGAAATGAAAAGTGGATTAATAATAAAATGTCCATTGATGAACTAAGAAACTATTTGAAAATTAAACTTCTGTTCTTGAATACATATAAAAATATAAATTAAAAGAAAACCAGTATTACTTGATTTATCTGTATAGCATATAAATGTCACAAGTGTATGGTGAAAAAATAATGTACAATATAAAATTTAGAAAACAAATTGTTCGATTTGTTTTAAGTACGAATTAAATATTATTTTCATTGATTGAAATTTACTGGGTAAAGCTTCCTTGTCAGCGCGCATAATTTTCTCACTATGTAGGAAGGATCTTTTGGGTTATTAAATTAATAGTATTCTCAAACGTATTTAAGTATCCTACAATGTTGACATTTAGCTTATTTATATTTTGCACAGAATACTATATTCAAGGTTCGATATTGTTTTACGGGAAATGAGCTTTCGTATTGAGGCTGGTTGAAAAGAATGATTCTTTCTCATATGTGTTGCTGCGTTGGCTTTTGCAAAATAGGATTGAATTCTTTTGCTCAATGCCATCCTCATTGCTAGTGCAAGAGTGAAAAGAAGTATATTTGTAAAAAAAAATCTTGAGCCATTTAAAAACTGTTTCAGTGTTGTGATTTTTAAACCTAACGGTCGTTGTAAAATAGCTCAAAGAGTTATTTTACTGTTCCACCGATTCCGTCACATGCTATCATATCAAACAACTGTCATTCAAATTTATATCTCAAGACTCCACTAAATGCTGTAATAATAATTTTTCTGTATTTTTTACCTCTACTAGTTTTTTTATAAAATATCCAAAATTTTTGACATTAAAACACTCAACAATTCTACTTTAACATACCAATGTATTATTTTCCATACAACCTTAATGTATGAAAGTATATTAAAATTCATAACATTTTAAACAGTGCATAAAGAATTCGCGTTAGAAATACAATGGAAAAAGTTTTTACATTTAGACTTAATGTTACATAAGAAAAAAAAAATTGGATTCAAATGTAACATGAAGGGAAAATTTTTGGCCTTAACGTAAATTGAATGGAAAGTTTTCCTACAGGTTATTTCTGTCATTATTTTGTGTGAAAAGTGAAATAATTTATAGGAAAACAAGTCTCCACGGGTCTTCGGCAAATTTATCGAGTATGATTTCATCGCTTTTTTTTACTTCAGCAGTATAATACTTTTGATTCATGAACATTTAGGTGGGGGAGGGGCAGCTGCCTACGCTCATCCATCTGTACTATTATAATGAAAGATGTAAGTCATTTTTTTCAAAAATAAACTTCAGGTGATCTAATTTGTAAATTTTTATATCTTATATTGTATATTTTGATTACACTCATACCTCGATTTTATTGGAGGTTCGAGGCTCTCCAACTAAATCGAGAGAACGCTTAATCCTATTATTTCGAGCTCAGGTAAGCGCAAACCTGTACACTGAAAGGGACCGTACCCTAAGCTTCGAGGATGTTATAAATAAAACGTTTTTTATCGCGTGCTCAATCGAGGAAGTACGGTCCTGGAAAGGTCTTCGAGGTTGGGACTAATCCGCTTCACAGTGAATTATCCCCAATAAAATCGAGACCAATAAAATCGAGGTATGGGTGTATAAAATAACATCAATTACGTATAATAAATTCAGAAATTTTATTAATTAATGTATAAATGATAAAAAAAATAAATAAATTTATATGCATGCATGAAATTATAGTTAAATATTTTATAAATGTTACAAATTTTACATATTTTAGAAGAAGTTAGTATAGGTTGTCCTAACGCTCATAATATAAATTTCAAAACACCAAACTTATGATCTTTGAACAAATTTGGTACCCAGAAATTGAGTTGTGAAGTAGCTGTAAGAATGACAGAAAAAACACAATTGGACATAACAATGAAAATGATTATAATAAAAATTCATAATAAGTATAAAATAATTATTTAATTATGATCGAATTTCACATTCGGAATTCAAATATATGTAAGAGCGCCCCTGGTCCCCTCATAACTTCTTTAGTAGCTGTGCCAGAAACGTAATATACTCATGGTGCATGCGCAAAAACAACTCGCAACCAAGTTTTCGTTGAACTTTTAGGGTCCGGCCGGTCCAGGTCAATCCGGGTATTCTTTCTGAAAATATATATATCAGGCCCGTGCGCAGGATTTACCGTTGGAGGGGGGGGGGGGGGTTCATGAAAATTTCGTAGAAATACCATAAACTATAAATATTTCTGTTGCAAAGAAGTAATGCGAGCAAAGTTTGATGAGCGAAAAATACTTAGTTAAATTTTTAACTTTAAATTATGTTGACACCATACCATACAGTTAATGCATATACCAAAGAAGAATGTAATTCAGAATTTATAATTTCATTCATTCGAAATAACAACAGTCCTAGCTTTAGTAGAATTTTTTCTTTAAAAGAATTCTGCTAATGAATGTTTAGCTAGGACAACGTAGTTAATTAAAATTTAAAAAATTATTGGAACTCTGTGATTAATAAAGGAGAACTGAAATCTACGAAAATGCTGAGAATCTGAGAAACTTTGAACCCTGGAGTATCGGATTTTAGAAATCTAGATAGGAACTCAAAAAAATACCAGAAAATCTTTCGAATCATATAAAGAAATATTATGAGTAATAGAATTTTACGAAAGAACTGTTTTGTGTGAAATCTGAACAAGTACATCCGATCTATTTAACTCCGAATTTTAGAACATAGAATTCTAGAAAGCATATAAAGCAATGTATAAAAGTACTAGCAATCCATGAGAATATACTATAAAACATTGAAAAATCTTAGCAACAATGGGAAAATACAAAAAAATAAGGATCTATTTCGTACTTAAAATTTATGTAGATGTAATTTCCTCAATAATCTATAAAATACCTGAAAATGAATGGGAATTTGAATTCGAGAGAATATCGAATTCTAAAAATATATATGGCAATCTACAAAAATACGAGAAATCTCAAAAAACACTGAAAAAGCTCCTAAAGTTATATTTATACTAGAAAAATGTTAAATAAATTCGCTATCTACTGACCAATAAAATAAATCATTAGACAAAGCCATTTTTTAATGTTTGTAAAATTTTTGGGCAAAATCTGTTGAAAATGTTAAATTGTGTTTCAATGGGGAGGGGGGGGGGGCGGTTCAACCCCGAAAACCCGCCTCCTTTGCGGACGGGTCTGATATATATATTTACTCATAAGTCATTCGCCTTATAAAGCAAAAAAATTTATCAATCTATGGTATCTTACAAAATTTTAGAAACTTCTGTATTCTATAAGGAAATTTATAAGTTTTTGAAATTTTCATTAATTTTTTCATAAATCTATATGGGAATAAGAAAATTATCAAGTTTTAACGAAAATTTGGAAGTTTAAAGTTCATTAGGGACATTTGCATAGACCTTATAGTACATGACTGAGCTTCGCCTATTCCGTTCCATTGACAAGAATGTGCCAACAGATTTGGCTATAATGCTAACCAGGACTGGCGCGTTATAGCCTGCGCCCTGGGTCATTCAGTTACAACGAAAAATTGATTACTTTTTTTCTTTAGAAATTTCATTTTTAATTAATAAACTATAAAAAAACATTACCATAGTAACAGTATTTATAATGGGTAGCAGTATTTTAAATAAGTTTTTTCCGGAAATTTACGTGCACCGCCCCAGGCCTCACAAGTACTTAGTCCGCCACTGTACCTGGGTGACGTTCCCCTTGGGTTCTTTTTCGTACTTCAAAAAATACTAAAATAAATAACTATTGATTTTTTTGCCTTTTGCTGTCAGTTTCACTTTACCAAACGATTTTATTCTATTCATATAAGATAAACACGGCTCATATAACGAAGAACGTCATTTTTCTTTTAGCATTATGGCCAAATCATGTTGGCACACTTCCCGAACCTCAAAGCTCAGTCCATGTACTATAAGGTCCAGATATATGACCCGGACCTAGCTTTTACAGGTGTATTTTACTTGACCGAAAACATTTATAACTTTTAAATACATTTCCATGTGACAGGAGTACACTGGCGTAGAAGTGGGGGGGTTGAGGTCAACCCCCCCCCCCCCCCCGAAACAATTTTTTTCAATTGTACTCAATACATTTCAGAAAAATTTCGGTATTCGATTACCTTTTTTTTAGTTCAAACCCCCCCCCCCCCCCCGAAAAAATTTTCTTCTACGCCAATGCAGGAGTACCTTTTTTTTACCCTAAAAACATTATATTACTTGAGAAATAATTGAAGAAAGTAGTTAAAATTTTATTTAAAATGAAAATTTAAATTAAATCGCATTTTAAAATGCGATTTCCGTGCGTTCTTTTTGCGACTTTGAAGATTTAGGCCAGGGGTTTTTCTTTGTCTTTTTTTTTTTTTTTTTTCACGGAGACTTGAGAATGTGAAGAACTTTTGGAGCAGGCCAAGAGAAAACTTATAAACCTGGTGTATAATATCTGGTGTATGTTTAAACGCCAAGGAAGCACATTGTTTTTCATGTGTTTAAAAGTAACGCGTTATTCTAGAACGAGACGTTTTTTGCTATAACGATAACGTAATGGGTTTACTAAATAACAAAATAACAGCAACGGAAAAGAGTTACTTTTGACTGATATCGAATAACGAAAGTCCGGTTATTTCTTTCACGTTACTTGTATTACTTTTATCAAATTTTTAGAACATTCTGTAATAATTTTGAAAAAAATTTTTGAGACTGAGATGAAAAATTTTTTATAAAGCGACTTTATAAGAAGTGACAAAAACTTTATCCAACATTGCTTTTTTTATAGTCACTTACTTGTAAGAAAAGTTGAATTTTACTTAAAAAAACGAGATTTTATAAAAGGTTTCATAGAAAGTTTGTAAAAACCCAATAGGGTTCAAACATTTCGAACTCCAAGTTCTAGGAAATTGCATTACACATCGAAAATTATAAGAGATACTTTCAAAAAATCGGGAAATTCAACAAAATGTTATAAATACTAAAACGTACAACAAGAAAAAATATAAAATCTAGTACATATGTAAAAATTAAAAAATTTTCAGCAACAACTTGAGATATCAAATTCCAGAAATTTATGTATGTGGCGTGGAACGAAGAAACTTACTTTACAGCACCTCACGGCTTTTTGAGAATTTTTGAAATTCAAAAAGTCTTGGTCCCCTCCAGCGGCTCGAGCAGGTATACGATACCAGTGGCAGGGTAAAAAAATATAGGTAGGGACAGAAATGGTCATCACTACCTTTCAGGAATGTCATTAGGAAAATCCTCCAATATTTTTCTTTTTGGTTTTTGGGGACAAAAAGGAATGAGCATTATTTTTAAATTCTGGAGTTGATGACGGAGCTGAAAATAATTTTATGTACCTCTGGGGTTTCTATGCCTGCTCGAGATTTCAAAACGCGTTTTCTATGCCCTCGGTACAGGGGCGTAGACAGAACAATTTTTCGGGAGGGGTTTTTCGATGTATTGGATTTTAGAATTTAAAACTTAAGTACACAACTTCTGGAGTCCAGAGTAGTGCATTTCTCATGTTCGTATTTAATACAGTAGGATTCGATTTTTGTGACTTTAATGGTAGTCACTAAGATTCAGATTTTTTTATATTACTTACAGTATTTTTAATAATTTTTTTTGTTTTATTATGAAATTACGCTCAAAGGATTTTCAAATACACGTAATGAATTTTACATTGCTTTTGAGTCAAGTTTTCCCAAGCGGAGCACTTGGAATCGACCCATTGATTTCTAACTTGTTGTTTACTTATTCTAATAGTTTATGATGCCTTCAAAGACATCAAAAAAGAATTTTGTGAAAATTTCATTTTTATCACTCGTTAGTGAGCAAAGAGTTTCAACATTAATTTTTTTTTTTAATTTAATATCTCAGCAATGAATCGATTGATTTATTTGAAGTTGGGCATTTTTTGAAGGATTTTAACTAAGGAATGTATTTATTACCATTTTTAGTGAAAATTAATTTTTTTGTTTATAACAATTTCATTTTTTAATAAACAATTGAAAATTTTTCAAACTTCTCATATTGATAGAAAAAATTTTTCAAATGTTTTCGAAATAGGAAAATGATAAGAAATTTTATCATCTTTTCATGAAAAAAAAATTTTCGATCACATCCATAAACAACCCAGAAACGAATTTTTTCTTCGAGCGCGCGCGCGCTAATACGAGTACGAAGTGAACTTGCATTCGTATCATAGTTATGAGTCGATTCTCATTATCGTTTAATGTTGTGACTAGGTACAGAACAGATTTTTTTATCAAAAACATATACATTTTCTTTAGTAATAATTTCTTGAGTCAAGTTTTCCCCGAGCGGAGCACCTGGAATTTAACCATTGAATTTTTACTTTTTTTTTTTCTTTTTCCAATAGTTTATAATGCCCTAAAAGCCATCGTCAACGCATTTTTCGAATTTCGTATTTTTACGAGTCCTTATTAAACGAAAAATTCCAATATTGATTTATTTTTCAAATTAAATATTACAGCAATGAGTTCATTGGTTTATTCGAAATTTTGCATACGAGTAAGAAAATGAACGAAGAATGCGTTCGTTGACATTTATTAGTTAAAATGAGTTTTTTTTTGAGTAATGAGTAAGTATGAGATAACTATACATATGGTTTTGAAAACCCTTTTTGCCTTTTCGACTTCAAAGAATAGTTTCAAATATTACTTATCTAATGAGTTACGTCACGAGTCTCGGAGATAAATAATTGCTATAGAATTTTTTGGAAAATACCAGCAAACTGTTACTAATAGAAAAAGTTTCTCCTCATTTTCTCAACGTTCTCCAAGAACAATGAAATCCTTTTCTCATTTCAAGCCACATATTCTGAATTAAATCTTTTTTATTTTTGTAAAAAAATCATGCAAAAACATTAATTATGAATATCGCCCCAGGAATCTATTTATATAATTTTATTTACCTATTTAGATAATTTTATAGACTTGCAAACCGGCAAAAGTATGGATTATGATCATGGCCAAAATTTTGCTCTCATATTAAGTATATTATATGTATTCATGCGTCAGAAATTTTGAATATTACCTTTAAAAGTGTAAATAAAAATGCGATAGAGAGTTATTAGTTATTGTAGGTTCAACAGTTCTTTATTTTATAAAAGGAATAAGTATGTAATAAGAAACAATTGGTTTCATGAAAAAATTAATAAGTTCTCGACTGCGGGTTGCATTCTGCGTCATCATGTTCTATAAAAATAACGTTCCTTTATATTGTTGACACTCTCAAAGGAGCCAGCAGTTGTAGTATATTGGTTATGTATAAAATGATGCAATCGCCATATTGGAATGTAAAATACAGTAAACTTCCGTTTATGGCAGCTATCGCTTATTTTTACTTTACTTCCATGGACACGTTATTTGAAACAAGTTGTGTTTGGTAGATTATTTTTTTTGCCTCTGCCGTTGAACATAAATTTAAAAATTTGAAAATTTTCACGAGTTGTCAATATTAAATTTTTATGATTTGTATGAAATGCAAAACTATATTTATTATGGAGCTACAAACTCCATTGTACAAGTGTAAATCAAATAAAAAAATAAATAAATAATTTAAAATAAGTAAGCATTAACAAGGTGGAAGTTTTATTTAAATAATCATGTATTTCTAATAACAATGTTCAAATTTACAAATTCACGCTTCTTCACAGCCAATTATGTCACCCTTTATCAAAGTTCGTTACTTTGATAGAATAAGTAATTTCAAAAAATAAAAACATGGCATACCTAGATATATCATTTTGGTAATTCTTACATTTAACTTTCAGGTGAGACTCAGAAATTTATTAGAAAGAATAGAAGTTCAAAAAAAAAAAAAAAAAAAAAAAAAAACACTGGGAGATCAAAAATTTAAGCAATTACATAATATGAATTATTATTATTATTATTGAAAAAACTGGACGTAACATTGAAAAATTCTTTTAACAAGCGAATACTTATAACTTTTTGATGAGTCGATCGATAGGTGAATGATGGCCGTTAACACCCTTTTGCAAAATGACGAATTTATCCTTTCCAATCAACATCGTTCCATGGACAGTGGGTCCTTCAACTTCAATAATTTTAGGCGTTGCTACCCTTTGTCCTTTTTATATGCAGCTGCATAGTTATTGGAACCACTGTAAAAACAATAAGCCAAAAAGAATGCGAGTTGTTGACGAACTTTACAACGAGAGCGGCAAGATTAATAGAAAATAAAAGTTTTTTAAAAGGGGTGAAGCCAACAATTATTTACGCCTCATTTGTTACGTATTCCAGATATAAAAAGTCCTTTACGTAAACTACGTTTCACATTTTTTTTCCAGACAAGACAAAAATTATTACATGGGAAATAAACAATGGTAAACAAAACAACTTATCCGACGCGCCATCAATTTATCCGCTTGGTTTTCCAATCTCCTCCTGCGATGATACATGACCATTTCCATATATACAAATAATTCCAATGAAATGTTGTCACTCAGGCAGAAAAATGATTTTCCAAAAAACTTTCGACGCAATGATTCACAGCAGCTTTTATTCAACATTCACTTAAAATCACCCAAAACCATTAAAAAAAAACATAACGAGGCAACTATTTTGAACTATGTTGACAATTCACAACTTTTATAAACAATTATGTATACACTTTTAACTTTGACAGTCAAAGTCAAAAGTTTCACATCATTATTATTATTGATGACTTCCGGCGGGCCACTTTTCGTGGTTCAGAGCACCTAGCCATTAGGCCCTTGTACTCTATCCCCGCCGCCTCCTCAGGGCTGCTGCCGATATCGTGATACCCTGCAAAAGCCGAGTATCTGACCGACAGTCAGTCCCTTAATGTCATGCGGTTCTAAGACCGCCCCCCCCTAGCATAGTATGTCTCTGCCACACTAATGCCTCGCATGTGCACAGAAAGTGCAGGGAATCCTCCTGCCCTTCCTGGCATCTTTCACACTCCGGGGAGGATATCTTCCCCGTCGTTCATCTGAATTTATTCAGATTCCCATGGCCAGTAAGTATCTCTACCGCCACTCTGATTCTAGGCCGCGATAGTCCTAGTAGTGCCTCCCTACACTCCCCCACGGTGTTACCCGTGAGGGCCTTGGCCGTTCGGCACCCTGGTTCTCGCCTCCATTCCCTGACCTGCTGATACCTTACTTATTCCGCAATGAGGTCCATTCCCTCCCTATGCGGCATACCCACAACTTGCTCCTGAGGTCCGATCAATCTCGCCCCCTCTTTCGCAAGTCTGTCCGCCCTCTCGTTCCTCCTCCATCCCGCATGTCCCGGGATCCAAGCGAGTCTAAGCCTTCTCCTCCTCGCTACTTCTTGAAGCGTTTCTCTCGTCCGCTCAATCAGTTTTGAGGAGATTACCCCTCCATTCAGAGCCCTCAGCGCCGCCTGGCTGTCACTGCAGATCCAGACATCTCTATCTGAATCCGTCCTACGTGACAGCGTCCTTGCGCACTCTCGGATGGCCTCTACTTCAGCCTGAAAGACAGTGTTGTATCTGTCCAGTCTGTAGACGTATTCGTCCACAGCCTTCTTTCCACAAACGCCTGCCCCCACTCCTTCCTTGGTCTTCGAACCGTCCGTGAACCATATGTCCCCGTGTCCCGGTCCCAGTCCCTGTTTCCACTCCTCCCGGCTAGGGATCAGCACTTTATAGCTAACTTCCCCCGCCAGTCGAGCCTTCATCCTGTCCTGTGGAGCGTTCCACAGCTCCGCAGGGCAGCCCCTCTTCAACTCTACGTGTATAGAGCTCTCCCTCCACTCCCCCGCACATCTGAGTCTGTATGCCGTCCTTATTGCCGTGGCCTTACTCTCCACCGCAAGTGACGGAATACCTAACAGAGCCCTGATGGCGGCGATCGGAGTGCTTTTCCTTACGGCGCATATGCCCCGAAGAAAAATCGCCTGCACTCTGTCCAGCCTTTTACAGACTGTCTTCAGTGCAGTCCGTGCCCACCACACAACTGCAGCATGCATCAGCCTAGGAACGACAATAGACCAGTAAATCCACATCATCTGACGTGGACCCAAGCCCCACCTCGCTCCCAAGGCCCCTTTACACTGCCAGAAGGTTACCATCGCCTTCTGGCATTTTACTTGCAGGTGCCTATTCCAGTCGAGTTTCTTATCCAGGATTACCCCTAGATATTTCACCTCCTCGACATACGGCACCTGCCTGCCTCCTATCACCATCCTCACCAGCGGTCTCAACTTGTACCTCCTGGTGAAGATGACGATAGATATCTTATCCGTTTGGATGTTGAGTCCATATCCCTCGCACCATCTAACCGTCCTTCTCAGAGCCCTCTGGATCATTTCCCTAAGGGTCTCCTCGTGCGCTCCCCTGGCTAGTATACAGATGTCATCTGCATACCCCACGGCCCGCACTCCATCCTGATTTAACAGTCTCAAGAGACTGTCCACTACCAGGCTCCACAGTAATGGGGACAGTACCCCCCCCTGTGGACATCCCTCTGAAACACTGCCTTCTACATAGCAGCCCTGCCATTCGGATCTGAGGATTCTTCCCTCAAGAGTCGTCATTATCCACCGGATAATCGGCTCTGGGACACCATGTTCCTCAGCTCCCTCCCTTATGGCCCTCCTGGTGGTGCGATTGAACGCCCCCTCTATGTACAGGAATGCCCCTATACAGACGCCCTTCCATCTCAGCTGCTCCTCTACGAAGCCCACTGCCGATAGAAGCGCGGAATCTACTGATCGACCCGTCTGATAAGCGTGCTGTTCCACATGGAAGGGTAAATCTACCAGTGGCCCAGCCCTCAGAAATCTGTCTACCAGTCTTTCCAGAGTCTTAAGAAGGAAGGAGGTCAGACTGATCGGTCTGAAATCCTTCACCTCAGTGTACCCCTTTCTCCCTGGCTTGGGTACAAAAGCAACCCTAGCCCTTCTCCATGCCTTCGGTGTGTGTCCTACTGCCACACATCCTCTGAATAGCCCAACCAAGGTCCCTAGCACTACATCCAGGCTCTCCCTAAGGATCACCGGATACAGTCCATCAGGGCCCGGTGCCTTATACGGCTCAAAGGACCTCACGGCCGCTTTGAGCCCCTCCGCCTTGACTACTCTGGCCGCCAGGCCCCAGAACTTTTCTCCTCTCCTCCGGTGAGGTCTATCCTCATCCTGATTCAATTCTGAAAAGTCCGGGAAATTGCCTTTCATTAGCAGCCTGATAGTTTCTTCCGGAGTCCGGGTATAACCTCCGTCATCTGTCTTCAGATACCGCAGGTCCCCCCCCTTCGTCCCAGCGAGGATTCTCGCCATTTTCGCCGTGTCCGAGACTGTGCTGGTCTGTGAGCACAGTTCTCTCCACGACTCCTGTCGGGCTCCCTCCACCTTCCGCCTGTAGCGTCTCTGGCTACCCCGAAACGCCTCCCAGGCCTTTGGTGTGCCCGCCTTCTTAGCTCTATTAAAGAGCCTACGAGTTTCCTTTCTCCCTTCCGAGAGTTCCTCATTCCACCTGAGCCCCTTTGGCCCGGTGCCTCCTCTCTTCAGGGGACAGTTGTTCTCGTACGCCGTCATGATAGCCGTCCTGACCCTTTCCTCAGTTGAGTCCAGGTCCTCCGGACTACCATACTTCCCCTTGAAGCCCTCCATGTCGGACCTTAGCTCCTCTCTGAACCCTCCCCAGTCCGCATTTCTCGGGTTTCTCCTCCATACTGCTCTCGGCACCACCTCTTTCAGGGTAGCCCTGATGAGCCTATGATCTGAGAGAGTAGGTTCATCAGAAACCTTCCACTCCCCTACTCTTTCCCTCATCCCTGGACTGCAAATCGTAATGTCCAGTACCTCCTGCCTATTTACAGTGACGAACGTGGGCTCTGTTCCCTCATTCAACACTCCTAGGTCTTCCCCAATCAGGTACTCCAAGAGATCCTCCCCCCTTTGATTGTCATCAGTGGAGCCCCACACACTACTGTGCGCGTTTGCATCACATCCGACAATCAGGCCGAGTCCGTTCCTCTTGCAGTACCTCACCAACTCTCGCACCTCTTCTGAAGGTGCCTCTCTATCATGGGCAAAATAGGCAGATGCTACCACTAGCCTCTTCCCATTTCGCCCCCTAACTCCATTCTCCCCTAGCCTGACTACTGCCAGATCCCTAGTGGAGAACTCTTGAATGAGAGCTGCATCGACCCCCCTCACCACCACGCATGCCCCGGGGTCTACGATCCCCTCACATGCGTGTACCGTCCCCGCGGAGTTAAGGCCCCGAATGAGACCTCTATAACACCACGGCTCTTGTATTAGCCCTAGGGCTGGTTTTGTCTGCACCTTTTGCATGCACCTGGCTAGAACCGCCGAGGCGCCTTTGCTGTGATGCAAGTTTAATTGCAGGATCTCAGCTGTGGCCATGACTATAAATCGTCACCACCTTTACCCGAGCCTCGATCCTGGTCAAAACCCACCTAGTTTTTCGAAGCAGTTTTGAAAACTACTTCTCCCGTCCCTAGGTGGGCCTTGTACCCCCTGCCCTCGAGAGTCCGGGCTGATCCCTCATCGACGCCAACAATTAGGCGGGTAAATTTACCCTCCAATGTCTCAGCGCCGTAGATGGACCAGGACTTCGTCTCGAGACCAGCATTCTGTATCCCGACAAGTTTCAATAGCTTGTCGGGCTCCCTCTGCGGTGGTGGTATCTTAACCGTCATTTTCACTCGCTTCACTAGCTCCTCAGGTCGAACTAACCGAACCTTCGAGCCGTCCGCAAGCGTCAACGACGGCATCACCCCTCGCAGCCACTCCGCTGATCCCTCGTCCTCGCAGACGAAGATCACCCTTCCGCTCCTAAGGACTGTGTCCTTGAACCTGGGGACAATCCCCTCCCCCGTTATTTCCAGGATCTGGTCCACCACAAGCCCTTTGATCTCTTCAAAGACCGCCATCTCCATCCTTGCCCCGAGAGTCTCCCCAACGGTGACGGACACCTTCGGGAGATCACAGGCCAAGGCAGAGTACGACGGTCTCGTCCCCTTAGTCTCGGCGGATTCCTGCTCCTGCCGGCTCTTCTTCTTTGACTGCTTCACGGTCGGATCGGAGACACTTTTCTCCATTTTCCGTTTTCCCCGCAACTCAGCTCCTTCCACCTCTGGCTCCTTTCCAGGAAGAGTTGTAGGATTAGCCTGGCGGGTTCCAGCCCCTTCCTCGGCTCTCCTCCTCCTCCTCCTGGCCGTGCCAGACTCTCTTTTGGGAAGGGGTAGAGGCGGGGCTGTGCCCTCCTTCTCCGCCCTTTCCTTCTCTTCAAAGTGCTGCTTTCGGAGCAATTTTCTCCTCTGAGCACCACTCATTTTGACCCAGCCCTCCTCCCGAGGACCGGTTTTTCTCTCCCCCCCCCCCACTTCCATCGGAGTTCCTCCGGAAGTTGAGGTACTTGCCTCAGCAGCAGGTTCTTGCCCCTGCTGCTCTTTGTTTATACTTGTGTTCGTTTCCATTTTATTCCCACGAGTACTTGGGGTGCATGTCGACCACTTACGCTCCCCCATGCGCAAACTAGGCTTGCTATCGAGTCTCAAGAGCCTCAGCAGCTACTGCAGGAGGTCACCCGGTTTCCTGCAGGAACCGTTCGCGACTCCATACCCAGGAGCCATGCATCCTTCGGCACGGTACTCTGACACCTTGGATTGGGAGTGAGAGACCCCTGCCTCTGTAGGTCCCCAGAGAACAGAGTATACCCGACCAGGAATCACCACTTCCTGGTCGGGGAACCAATTCTCAGTGACCAAAGCAGGCCACTCACCCTCGGGGCCCGCTGAATGAGTGAACCTCCCCATTCCCAGACTCCGAGTAGTGCGGTTCGACTCGGATCCACTCGGTACCCATTTCACCATCATTCAGAGTGCTCCCGTCTATAGGGATTACCCTCCAATCACCCGCGGAGCCCTTTTTACGGGGACGCCCATTCACTCACCTCTCACCCATACCGAGCTTCCCCTCATCTCCCCTGGTGGTCGCCTCCGCCCTCAAACCCCCGCACCAGCTATAAGGTCATTTGGTTCCCAGCGGGGGAAAAGTTTGACATACTATACATACTGACACATACACGAGCAGCGATTGTTCGAATCTATTCGATATTCGATATATCGCAGGAATCTTGAAATTTCCATGAGTCCGAATTACAATTTACAATAATTAGTTATCATTCATGTACTCTGATGTACGTAGTTATAATTAACTGTAAAAATCCTTAGACCAATGAACAAAGGACTATGTCTTATATGAAAACGATTTAAACAAATTGAGACACGTTGATTAAATATGAACCGTTCGCGTCCGTGCTAAAACCCTTTCATTTGCAACAACAAATTATTCATATTAAAACAAACGAAAATTTTCATCCAACAAACTCCAACAAACGAATAACAATCGATTAAAAAAAAAAAATTATTGATTTTCGCAAGTGGGGGGGGGGGGCTAACTTCACGCAAAATTTTATTTTTGCAATGTTATTGGAACTATTATCAAACAAACTAAAATTCCTGTCCAAAAAACTCCAACAGACGAATAACAATCGATTGCAAACAAAAAAAAAATTATTAATTTTCGCAAGTGGGGGGGCTAACTTCCCGGGGGTCTCGCTAGGAATTTGTTTCATCGCAAGGTGAAACAGATGGCTGCAGATTGTTTTTTTTATAATCGTTCAACTCAAATTTGTAATTACATATGCATACTTTTTTTATATTTTCAAGATAAATACCATTCATTGCGGTAAACTGGGTAAAATCGGCATGATTTTGTAGTACTGGGACTAGTCATTCGGATTCGCATCATTTTAGAAAGTCGCTCCTCGCGGAACAGACAGGGAATGTCAAACTATAATGAAAGCCTGTCATTATGGTATCAGAAGTTTTTGTAACAAAATATTTTTAAAATGTGAAGATTTGAATGTACTATTCTCCTAAGATTAAAAATGATTTTCCTTAATGTACCTTGTTTGAGTTTCTATAAATAATAAGCAACCATTACTAACTATTTTTTCGACCTGGAAAGCCGCAAAACTTTTTTTACTTTTTTGAAGTTTTTTATAGTGATATCAGTTGTTTTTGTAAAAGAAAATTTATTGTGTTTTTCAATGTCGCTTTATTTTTTAATGACAAATCTGACCAACGGTAATAAAACTAAAGTTTCCGGGGTTTCACTAGTGAAAATTTTCATGGGTACCATCACAATTGTTTCAGTTATACAAACCACTTAAGTTCAGGTACTACCTTGAACTTAAGGATTTGTATAAATTACGGATTTGTTTTAAGCTTTAGGGTTACTTTCAACATTCAAGGTCTTTGTGAACCTTTGAAATCTTAGATTTTTTCAATAAATATAAACAATTAGATAATGTTTCTATCAAAAAGTTTTAATACAGAATAGAAAGAAATTCCTAGTAGAAAAATCTTATTCTTCATGGTTTGAACTCAGGTCATTTAGATAGTAACCGTATCGCCAATGTCGACATCATTGGGTATGTAATGAGGATAATTACGATTATTCTGTGTTTTTTGGAATTACTTTGTGAGACACAAATATATATATAAGAGTATAACCCTACAAATTTTTGTAATAAGTTTCAGGGTGAATAAGAAATAACTCGATGGTTCTATTAAAGTTATAGGGTAGCCCTAAAAAAAGTTGTAGGTACACTGACTGTGAGAAAAAAATGGTCAGATTTAAGGAGGTCTGCTAGTTACGAGCTCGAATTTTGAGCGTATTTTTGACGATTGATTGTAAGAAAACTATAGATGATTTTAAAATGCGGTTTTTTTTATTGTGTTTTTACATCTTTCTACTTCAAATCTATACATTGAAATTATTTGTATATCGAAAATTGTGACCTTGACGTGGCCTTAACCGCGCCTCCGAAAAAAAATCACACCCGACTTTGTGGCAAGCCTCTTTAGGTTGAAGGTTTAGGATGAAACTGGGAAAAAACGATATTTCTGTAATCGTTATATCTTTCCCTTTGGTCTGACACGAGTTTTTTAAAAAAAGTTGAAAGTTCTAAAAATGGTCGATGTAAGAAAAAAAAATCGTTTTTTTGCCGTTTTTTCAAGCTGATAAGGGCTGTCAAAACGGGAAAAAATTTTTTTTTCAAAAAAGCTCGTGTCTAATTATAGCGATATCTTTACTGAACAATTTAAAATTTACAGACACCCAATATTCCAAAAACTCTAGTCAGGTCCTTGCCAACACTTATGAAAAATACGACTTTCGGGAAAACGCGTTTAAAGTTCACAATGAGATTAAACACGATTTTCGAAACTTAAAGTTGAATCGGCTATGCGAGGTCCATCGAGCTCTTCTTCCTCGTATTGAAGAAGTTCTCTATTAATCTATTGAAAATCTAATAAAAAAAACCGGCCGGTCATGAAAATTTAGTAGATGAAGACGAAGTTGAAAGGACAGAAAGTGGCTAATGGGGACCCATATCTCGTGACAGATCCTGTTTTGGGTTAAATACTTTATAAAGTACATTTCTAGTAACATGTAGATTCAAAATATGTATTAAAAAAAAAATCCAGTTTTTGAAAACGCGTAATGAGAGACCCTCTTTATCGATATTCTCGATTAAATCGAAATTATATTAGATCTCAAGTCAAAGTTGTTTTGTAGGATGTGGTTTAATATGGCACCTATTTTATCACGATTAAATAAATGTTTTACATGGTGTTATGAGAGAAAACAATAAATTATTATAATTTTTACAATTTTTCAATTTGTGGAATACTTGCTATCACGTACGGAAATTTTCCAGAGCGATCGATAGGAAAAATTCCATTTAAGGTATGCGTTCAAAACTTCAATATTTTTAATAAAAATATACTGAACTTTTTCCAACAGTGAGACAACAAATAAGATGCTCTTTAAAAAGTGCGTTAACTTTTTTTTACCTTTTTCAAATTTTAATATGTGTCTTTTTTTATTTTGCCTGTATACGTTCGGATCATGAATAATAATTGCTATTTTGAAAATGAATTGCTAATTTTTTGTTTATAAATAATTCAAAAACTTTTTTTTCATATTATAATTATTCGAAATTTAGCTCGTTTACTTCCCTGGCAAACAAACTTTAACCCAATTATAACCTTCGAAGGTTATAATTGGATTAAGTTCGGTTATAAATCTTGAAATGAAAAAATTAAGCCTAAAGTTCGATATTTTTGCAGGGAATGGCATCAAATCATCATGTTTAATTATTTATTAGTATATTTAATCGTCAGAACAATAAATGGTGGCTTAAAATTGTCATTTTATCTATTTTTTCAGACGTCATATGCTTATTTTAAAAAAGCCACTTTTTCACGTTTACAAAAGCTCTTGAGGCTGAAAAGTGTAATGAAATCAGAAATCAAAGATTGTTGACGCATAAGTTTATTCATTATATCATTAATTTCGTTTTTTCAAACCTAAGAAATATTGTGGCTGGAATTACCTTGAAATGTCTAAAAACCCTACAAAGGATTCTAAAACTGATGGAGATAAGTAATTGTAAATAAAAAATCATTTTGACACGCTTCGCGTCGTAAATTATGTTTATTTTTCAATTTTTTATTGAAAACCGTACCTTTTAGAAAACTTGCTGTCGGCATACTAGATTATATACAAATCATATGGTAACACATTCTATGTACGAAAATAATTTATTATAAATTATGTTTACGATAAATACAACTAACAAACGAGGAATATCATTTCAGGATTTAAAATCATCAACAGCGATGTTTTTTTATCAAAAAATTATCATATGAAGCCTCAAGTACATTTCTCACCCAATCACCTAATATTACCGAAACATATTGATTTACATTTTTTTAATTACCGCGTTATATCTTATCAATTTAATCCTTGAATCTTAACACAAATGTTGCTAATAATAAGAAATACTCGATTTTTGATGGGTAAATGCGATTTGGACTTGTTTTCATCTCTAAGATTTTGGGTTATGAATTTCAGAATCTTTAATCCAATTATAACTTTTAAAGTTGTAACCAGCATGCCAGGGTTGTTATATATTTTTTAGTGGTAAATTATAATTAACATTTTTTTCTAGGAAACAATTAAAAAAAATTTGAAACGCACTTGAAATTTTGAAACAATAAAAAGTGAAGTTAAGTTTATATTTTCTCAAAGAGCATGGCTCTACAGCTATCCTTGATTAATAAAGAATAAAATTTACTTTGACAAAATTAAACATACTTTATAAAATTTATTACATCCCTGAATAATCTACTAAAATATATCCTGACGAATTCAGAATTTTTAAAAAATTAATGAAACACATTATGCTTTCATACATTTTTTACTTATACATATGTACGTCATCATTTCTCAAATTTCATTTTAAAATCATGAAAAGATTTGTATTCATTATTAAAATATTGAATCGATTTTTTAAATTCTGGAATAAAATAAATAATATCCCAATATATTTTATGAGATGATTTGATTTTTATTATACAAATAATGTTATATTTTTTATATAATTAATAATTTGATTATTGTAAAATACCATACTAATTAAATTCTAGCTGATAACCAAATTAAACAAGTTGTAGATAATTGTATGAAAATAAATAAATTAAATAATCCAACAAAACTTTATTGAATTTAATAAATAAATCAAACTATACTAATGTAATTTTCTATTTACAATATATAATTCAATATTTAATTTTCTAATTTATTAATTTAATATACAATATATAAATCTCAAACTCCAATAAATACATAATTAAGTAATTATTGTCAAAAACCATAAAATATAAATAATTCAAATGATTGAGTATAATTAATCTTTTGTCAAAATATGTTTAAGACCAAATGTTGTTTTTGATGTAAAAAAAATATATTAAATTCTTAACTGAGCATGTACTTCAAAGTCCTGAAGAAATTTCGAAATTTGAAGTGCATATTTTATCATTGAGTTTTGTGTTTTGGGTTACAAATGTCATGCCTTTGCAAAGCAACTTTTACACTTGTCACAGAATTCGCGGATTTCATTTTGCGGATTTTACCAGATTTCACGTTGCGCACGATCGCTGTATTGTTATTGGTTGTTATTATTGTCGGAACCAGCACAAACGCCACTAACTTTGACAGCTGTGCGAGTTGTGCGCGAGTAACAGCGTCTCTGTCGGAATTGTGCGCTCAACGGACATTATGTGACGAACCAATCAGCGTAGACGCTGGAGTCAATAATAGCGGACCTGTTGAATGCGCGAACACCATTGGGCGATAGTGAGTGAACAAGAACACGCATTGGCTATGAACCCATTTACTTATGCATGTGCTAATAACTGAAGTAAAGAATCCGGCCTCTTTTACTTTGACAGCACCTAAAAACCCGCCAAAGTAATTCGACCGAATTTACTGAATAGGATAAATAATTTTTGAAAGATATTTTGTTATACTACTACCCAGCAGTGATGCAAACCCGATCGCAGAGATCGCAGCTTTTGGCTGGAGGGGAATAGAACGGGGCCGATAGGTGCCAGTGGAAGGAGTAGAGTTGGGAGTCGACCCGAGTCGACCATCAAAAAAGACGGAGGGACGGGGGGGGGGTCCCTTTTTTCCTCGTCATTCAACGATTAAATGCCCAAATAAATTCCAGGCCCAAATCCTGTTTTGGAAAGCTAAAAAGATTTTCTTCAAGTGTTCTTTCTCTATTTCTTTAAAAACTGACATCCACGAATTCGGGCGATTAATATGCTGTTCTCTTTAAAGAACTGCGAATATAAAATTTTTCTTCATTTCAGAGGCGAACATCACGATTTCGCGCATTTGTGACAAATTTGGAAATTCGCAAAAATTTGCAAAAATTTTAAAAATATCAGGAAAATGGGAGTCACTGTGAACTTCCCGTATCCATATAATAATCATAATTATTTATGAATATGTAAGATTATTATAATTATTCATACATATGAAGTAAAAATCAGATTCTTTTATATTTCGATTAAGATTATCGTAGATACATTGCTCGAAGAAATAACTTTTTTGTAATTAATGACAAAAAATACCCTTTGTCTAATTTGAGAATAATATAAGTTTTGAAAAATGAAATTTTTGCTATTTTTTAAAAAAATGTACTGTTCGTCACCAAGTTTTCGAAATTTACGATGTTTGACAAGAATTGATAATATTTTTCTATCTCTATCAGAAAATTACATGGGACAGGTACCATATATGGTGTACATATACATAAAGATATGTATTCCTATATTTTTTTCTCGATTGCATGCTATTACCTGTAAAGGTCAGGGCGTGACTTTTCTTACGTGGTATTCCCCATTTCATTACAGATATGTTTTACATCATAAAAAACAAGTTTTCATGGAAAGCCTGAATTTTTCAGCATGAAACATGAATTTAATATAATTTAATCAGCACCAATCCACGGCTGAGCTGCAAAACATGGACCTTATGTGTTTGCGCCGGTTAATTTAAAACCTATGGAAAATAATGTTGGGGGATCATTTCTGTACATACATTTTGGAAATTGAAAATTACAAAATTTAATGAGTCGCCTGTTTGATTGCTTGTAAATGCGAGTAAAAATTTTTTTAGGTAAATTTGCAAATTCATATTTCCGTAACCCTTTTTACCTTTTTTTTTCGTTGGTCCATATGGGTTGTCTTTTTTTATCACCTTTTTTTTTGTTTTCGAATCAGAAATAATACGCGATAATTCATCAAAACAATTGTAGGTTTGTTGAATATTAAATCTTGGCTTGGTAAAATGTAATTTTCGCCCTTCTAATTTCAGTTTATCCTAGTTTTGAATTTAAACACATTTACAAGAAATTTCACTGATTCGAAGGGCTCATCAGTGCTATTACTTTTCGTGAGAGCATTTGCAGCACGAAATACTGAGACATGCTTATAGAATTGATTTGTTTTCAAATTCAGATGTCTTGTGAAGACAGGAAGTTAGCTGAGGGTCAAAAACCGAGACAAAAAGTGGTCTGAAAATGTCGAGATCCTTTTAAACCATTTTTCAGTTTCATGCCTGATAATCAGCCCTGATTAGTTTTAAGAATAACATAGCTTGCTCAAATCCATTATGACTTTCCAAGTTTTTCGCCGTAAAATAAGAATGACGAATGATAGTCTTAGAAATTATGGCTCCGAAAAAAAAACTCCATATTATCCTAACGTGAGTATATACTAGACAAAACCAGACATACTCAATCTGATACCCTTATATTGCCCCAAATTATCAGTTTTCCCAGTATAGAAAATAAATTTTTTTTGACTTTTCTTCAGTTTGCGCCGGGACTTCTCCGCGTTCATACGTATATCATTATACAAGTTCTGTTTATTTTTGACAATAATATTTAAACGATTTTTTTTGCCGTTCATTTTTTTTTTTTTTCAATTCATATACGATTGCTGACCTTATATAGTTTTTCATTTTGAATTTTTTTTTTTTTTTTTTTGGTGCAGAATATCGTGATAATATTCGATTTTTGTTTTGTGTGGTTTCGTGCAGCGACGTCTAAAACAGTGCAGGATTATCATAATTGGATTACTTTTTTTGGACTCAAAATTGATACAAAGTAAGAGATTTTGATTCTATGCTTTTTCTAGAAAATTTTAAAAAATTAGTTTGAAATGGCCAAGAAAAATTATCAAAAAAAGTTTGATGAATCATGGAAAATTGAGTTCCATCCGTGGATAGATTCCTCAACTGATGAAGATTTGCATAAATTTCATTGTATTCCGTGTAGCAAAAATTTTAAGGGTGGGCATTTTGAGATTACCAAACATATGAAAACTTTGAGTCACTTACAAAAAGTCGAAAAATTCCAAAATCAAGGGGAGGGAAATGTTTGTGAAATTCCTAGTTCTTCAAATTCACAATCTAATTCTATTAATCTTCCCGTGGATGAGAACAATTTTTCTCAAGAAACATCAAACAAAAAGGATTTGCCTGAAACAGGTCGTGGTAGTGTGGCTTACGCAGAAATCAAATTAGCAGCTTTGTTTGCGGAACACCACATCCCTCATGTCAATGCACCGCGTTTTGTGGATTACATGAAAGATGCGATTCCTGATTCAAAGATTGCTGCAAATATGAAAGTAAGCCGTACAAAATTGGCTAAAATTACTTCGAACGTTTTGGGCAAAGCTGAAATGAATAGAATAAGATCGATTTTACAAAATACAGAGTTCGGAATCTACGTTGATGAGTCAGATAATAACGCCAATAAAAAAATCATGGCCATTGTAGTAAGGTACATTGACGAATTAGGTGAATTAAATGTCGAACATTTTCATACTCTCCAACTGGACGCAACGAAAGGGAAACACGACGAACTTTGTTCACAATTTAAAAATTTTTTGGTAAAAAATGAAATTCCTTTTTTGAATATACGTTTTTTAGCAACCGATGGTGCCAGCGTAATGTCGGGTTTTCGAAATTCTTTTTTTACAGAGTTGAAAAAAGTTTGTCCAAATCTTATTCTCTGTCCATGCGTTTGCCACATTTCCGCATTATCAGCAAAAGAAGCGTTCAAGGCCATCCCGAAAGAAACTGAGACATTGATTAGAAAAATTACACATTTTTTCAATTCAAATATCAAACGTACAGAGTTGTTGGAAAATTTTCAAAAGATGGCATTTGGAGAAATATTAAAGTTGCTTAATCTTGCGGAAACACGATGGCTCAATTTTCATCAATGTATTGAGCGCATTTTGATTATTTTTCAAGCAATCATCGAATGTATGCAATTCATCATTTCCGAAAAACTTTCATCAGACATAAAAAGTGTTCAGAAACTACTGGAACAAATCATGCAAGACAAATTCCAAGCTTACTTAAAATTTCTGAAATACGCGCTCAATGAATTCAATTCTTTTAATGCTTTTTTTCAAAGTCGAGAATCAAAAATTCAAGAAGTTTATCAAAAAGCCTTGGAGCTCATCGTGGAGTATGCTAAAAACTTCTTACCAGAATCAATCGTTTACTCTTCAAATTTGATTTACATTGATTTCCAAGACTCTTCTTTATATTTAGAAAAAGTAACTGTTGGAGACGACTGTGAAGAGTTTCTTGAACAGTCTCGCATTAATTTCATCGAGCTCAATAATTCAGTGAATGAATACTGTCAAGAAAAGGATTTGAATGTTCAAGATCAAGACAAGCATTTAAAAAATCTGTTACAACGTCGTGATTACCATTTTTCCGAATCAGAAGAAAAAGTGTTTCGACAAAATTGCTTGAATTTCTATGTTAGCGCTATAACTGATTTCATAAGACGTCTGAATTTGAAAACAAATCAATTTTATGAACAAGTCTCAGTCTTTCGTGCTGCAAATGCTCTTACGAGAACGAGCACTGATGGATCCTTCGAATCTGTGAAATTTCTTGCAAATTTATTCAAAATTGAAAATGAAGAAGAACTGAAATTAGAGTGGAGAAAATTAAATTTTTTCAAGCCAGAATTCAAGAGTCAATTAGCAAACACTAGTTTTGATGAAATGTGGCGACTGATTTCAGATTTAAAAACAAAGAAAGAAGAAACTGCTTTTCCAAATTTGAAAAAATTGAGTCAACTAGTTCGAACTTACCCTTTTTCAAACGCAGAAGCGGAAAGAGTGTTTTCTATGGTTAGAGATATTCAATCAAAAAAGCGAAATCGATCTGGCAATTCACTTTTAAGCAGCACCATCACTTGGAAATCATGTTTAAAAAATAGAGGTGAAACAAGTGTCAACGTTCAACTGACAGACGAACATTATGAGTTAATGAAAAAAGACTACCTGTATGGACCAACAAAGAAAAAAGGTAGAAAAGAGTAGGGGAATTAAACTTTGCGAATTTATTAGAAAAATTTTTACTCACATTTACATGCAATCAAACAGTCAAGTCATTATATTTTGTCATTTTCAATTCGCAAAATCAGATTCCTGAAAAAAAATTATTGCACAATATTTTTTTCCATAGGTTTTGAATTAACTGGCGCAAACACACAAGATTCATGTTTTTCAGCTCAGTCGTGGATTGGGCCTGATTACATTATTTGATACATGCTTTATGCTATAAACATCAGGTTTCTCATGAAAACTCGTTTATCATGGTGTAAAACATGTATCCATAATGAAATTGGGGATACCACGTAAAAAAAGCCGCGCCCTGACTCTACCTCTGTCGTGGTGAGGAAAAGACCTCAATAGATAATGGCATGCAATCTAGAAAAAATATACATTTTATGTATACATAATATCATTGTATACATTATATTTGAGTTTCGTGTCATTTTCTAATGAGGGTAGTCAAATGTTACCAATTTTCTTTCAGTATTGCGAATTGAAAAAATCTGTTAAAACTACGTTTTTCCAAAAAAAAAAAAAAATAGTTATTTTACGCCAGTTATTTATTTTTCAAAATATAGGACACTTTGTTTTTGTTGTCGATTTCGAAAAAGTTATTTCGTGTAGCCAATCATCTACTGTGATTAGGGTTATTATGATAATGTATATTATTATCATAATATATGTATATATAATTGTAATTATCTATTTCTGCTATACGTTTGCATGCATATGGCAAGTTCACAGTGACTCCCATTTTCCTGATATTTTTAAAATTTTTGCAAATTGTTGGGAATTTCCAAATTTGTCACAAATGCGCGAACTCGTGATGTTCGCCTCTGAAATGAAGAAAAATTTCATATTCGCAGTTCTTTAAAGAGAACAGCATATTAATCGACCGAATTCGTGGATGTCAGTTTTTAAAGAAATAGAGAAAGAACACTTGGAAAAAATCTTTTTTGCCCGCGCGGGAGAAAAACGCTGAGACCTTGGAGTTTGAACGCATTTTTCTCCGCTCTGGGCAAAAAATATTGTATGCACCACGGGAATAATGATTCCATTTTCGAGCGCGATCGAGACCCTCGGCTTCGCCTCGGGCCGCAAACGACGCGCTCGAAAATCGCACCTTAATTCCCTTGGTGCATAAATATCTATTTAGCTTTCCAAAACAGGATTTGGGCCTGGAATTTATTTGGGCATTTAATCGTTGAATGACGAGGAAAAAAGGGACCCCCCCCGTCCCTCCGTCTTTTTTGATGGTCGACTCGGGTCGACTCCCACTCTACTCCCTCCACTGGCACCTATCGGCCCCGTTCTATTCCCCTCCAGCCAAAAGCTGCGATCTCTGCGATCGGGTTTGCATCACTGCTACCCAGACAGCAAAAGTGCGCGCACGGAAATCGCACGCCGTGCATACTCACGCGTGCGCCCTTTTACGCATGCAGGGTGAAGTCACGTACGACATTAAGGCGCACGCGGAGAGACCTAACGTGCGATTTTCGTGCTCCTTCTCATCTCGCACGCGTGCGTGCGTACGCGCATTCACAGTGAGAGTCACGTTTGAGGATGATTCTAAAAGATGCGCGAGAGAGGATGCGCGTAGCTTGAATAAAAAAACATAAACATTACGACATAACCCAATACGTCAATTCACGTGCGCCTGCAAAGTTCTCGGCTGATCAGTGTGTGTTATAAATATTGAGTTGAAATAAAATTTGATATTTGTGTTTATTTTGCATCGGATAATCGAAAACATCCAGTTAATATTGTCAAGAAGGTAAGCATTTATCGTCCCAATTATTCGCTGAATTAGTTTATAGAATATATCTTTTTCTGTCGTCGAAAAATACATAAAAAATATAACTTACCCATTATTTTATCTATTTTCGTTATATTATTATGAGGAAGTAGTGGATTCAAATTGTGAAACATGGACCTTTTCTAAATTTTCAATTATACTTAATTCTCGAAGATTGACAATTTCTGACATTTTCTTCCAAAAATTCCCGTGTCCTGAAATTCAAGACAAAAAATTACAAAATTTGATAAAAATTCTCCATTTATGTTGACAATAAAAATGAGGGTGGGTATTACTTCTAATTTTAGATTTTTTAATGCGAAAAAACCAACCTGAGTGTGGATTGTGACGTTTCGAACGTATAGAAAATTCTCAGCACGACGAATTCGGCCAAAGCACGAAAATTTATTCCTCGAGGTAAGAATTTTACATTTTTAGTATGTGTCTTAGCTTGAACTTGCAGGAACTCAACATTTTTTAATCATGAGTTGAATCGTTTTCTGAAAACTCAATATTGGTCCCCACCGGACCTTGAATTTTTTTTCAACTTTAATTATTAGTATAAAAATATGCCAAAAAATATATTCTTCATTATTCTAAACAAGTGTCTAGAATTTCACTTGCTGAAACTTACGATTTTTATAATTATTAGTCAAATCATTTACTAAAAACTTTATATCGGTCCCTACCAGAGATTGAATTTTTTTTCAACTTCAAGTATAGGTATGAAAATGTACCGAAAAATATATTCTTCATCATTCTCAACAAGTGTCTAGAATTTCCCTTGCTGAAATTTAACATTTGTATAATCATGAGTCAAATCATTTTCTGAAATCTTTATATCGGTCCCCACCGGAGGTTGAATTTTTTTTCAACTTCAAGTATGGGTATAAAAATGTGCCAAAAAAAAATATTCTTCATTATTTTAAACAAGTGTCTAGAATTCCCCTTGCTGAAACTTGAAATTTTTATAATTATGAGTCAAATTATTAATTGAAAACTCGATATCGGTCCCCACCGGAAATTTAATATTTCTGCAACTTTGAGTATTGCTATGGAAATGTACTCAAAACTGTTTTCCCTCATTTTCAATTAGCGTCTCAAATTGCATATGTAGAAACTCGACATTGTATACCTTATGAGTTTAATCATTCCCTTGAAACTCAATATCGGTCCCCACCAGAAATCGACTTTTTTTTAACTTTGAGTATTGGTATGAAAACGTGCCAAGAACTATTCTTCATTATTTTAAACAAGTGTCTTGTATTGTACTTGCTGAAAATTAACATTTTTCCAATCATAAGTCAAATGACTTTCGGTATACTAAATATTGGTCCCTACGTACCGGAGATCGAATTCTACATTTTTATATGTTGAATATGTTGAATTTTATTCTATACGTGCATACTTTGCGATGTGTATATTTTGTCAACTTTCATTCAATTTCGAAATTTCTTTAAAGCAATAACTTGAATTTATTTTACACTTCTTAATTGTTAAGCGTATTCAATCTGCGCTGGTGTGGATGTTTGGTGTATGCAAATGATGTGAGTTCTTCATTGGCGTGCGTAAATTTTAGTCTGTGTTTAGCGCGGGAAAAGTTTCTTTCGCCTTGAACTTTCAACTCCGCAAACTGTTCTACTTCTATTGTGTACCGTGGTCCCATGCATCAATTTTATTCAGTTAGAATGATACAGTTTCGAAAAATACTTCAACGAAGTGTATATTTGCACTCCCGTGGAGATAGCGTATGAAGCTTGCGTGGAGAGAAGTGGACATACGTGGAATTAAGTCGGGATACATAAATATAGGTGGATATACAAGTATGATCATTTTATGTTTTGAGAGTTAACAGTCTTCGAAAAAGTATCACAGCCAATTCATTCAATCCACGCATAATATGTTTTAAGGTTAGGTCCAGCAATCCAGATAAGTGGAGCTACTCAACCTTCAATAAATCTAAAAAAATTGAATTCTGTATAATGAAAAGCATAAAAAATACCTTCTGCCGACAATCATGATAATATGATATCCACTTCTCTCCACTTGACTCCACGTTTTCTTCGCTAAAAAACACGGTATCATTACGGCAGTGCAAATAGTATATGCCATAATGATAATTTTTAGACTTTTCAAAAGGTCAAAAATCTGCATTTTTAGATATTTTCGAAGACCACAGCGGTACAATGTCTGGAAAACACAAGCCGTTGTCAGAGCTTAGCGTAAGTCAGAAGCGTCAACGACTAGCTGAAATTAGAACGAACATAGGCGTATCAGGAGGGAGTAGATCATTTTTATCGAGGGCATATGATGTATCTGTGCGACCACGGTTCGAAAATGATGAGGGTCCCAATGATCTGATCAGGGCAGTTCCATGGCGATTTCAACTCAATCATCACAGTGACCATGACGAGTTCGATAATTTAGCTCGGATGATGGTAGTAAATGATCGACGAAATCATAATCGTTCGGTAGATACTGATTCAGAATCCGAGTTGAACGAACCTAAAGAAGACAAATTTCAAAATAGCGAGGCCGAAATTATCATTCCCGTAATCGAAGACATTCGAGACGTCCCCGATAGACCCCTTTCCAATGGGAATTTTCAAGAACATTATGAGCTCGGAATGGACGATCCGGATGAGCCCCCTAACGCGTATCGAACAGCTCTCAAGAATTTCGTTTTGTCAGCTGATTTAAATCATACACAGTAAAATTTGCTGTTGAAAACATTGCTTTCCGATCCATTCGACCATACGGATCTGCCTAAGGATATTAGAACGCTCATTAATACTCCAACGACAGTTGTCAGAAACATGGTTCAAAAGAGAGCAGGAGGAGATTATCTGCATGTAGGGTTCAAAAAACTAGTCGAAACTAGAATGAATTCAATCCCCATTGAGACTTTGCCTGACCAAGTAATTGTTGATTTAAGTACTGACGGGGGGCAACTCCACAAGCATGAAGATAAGCAATGTTGGCCTATTCAATTTCGAATTGTTAACATTAAGGACAAGCGACCGCTGATTGCAGGGGTATTCATTAGTACTCACAAACCAACTGATGCAAAAGAATTTCTAGAGCCATTGGTCACAGAACTTCTCGATATACGTGCAGCGGGAGGACTGCTCACCCAAGGCCAACGCTCACCGCTGGAAATTCGTTTATTTATTGCAGACGCTCCTGCTCGTGCTTTCTTACTCAACCATCTTGGTCACACATCTTTTCATCCCTGCTCCAAATGCAAAGTTATCGGTTATCGTTCGGATAATACAACAGTTTTTACAGGTGTTCATCACTGTCCACGAACAGACGAGGAATACGACGCTAGGGTTGACGAAGATCACCATGAAGGACCAAGCCCTCTTTCAGGCTTAATTGGCTTAGTTTCCAGGGTACCCTTGGAGAGCATGCACTTGGTTTATTTAGGAGTTGTTCTTCGTTTTTTGACGGCGGTAGTAAGTGGAAAATTTGCATGTTGACGTTTCAGTGGGAGACAATTGGGTATTCTCGATTCCAGAATGCAGTTGCTGAAAGAATTTTGTCCTTCCGATTTCAATCGTGGTCCGTGGATCATGTCAAAGTACTTTAAAATGAAGGCGACCCAGCTTAGACAATTATTGTTATACACAGGTCCTGCAGTTTTCGAGTCGGTTTTGGACGAAGAATTATACCAGCATTTTTTATTGTTGCATTCCGTTATTCGTTGCCTGAATCGCGAAAACATCTCGGAAAATCAACTCCTCGTTGCCCAAGCTTCTCTTGAATTGTACGTCACTGCAGCCGAGAGACTATATGGTGATCATTTTGTGGTTTACAATGTACACGGACTCTTGCACATTGTTGATGATGTTCGGCGATTTGGTCCACTGGATTCATTTAGCGCGTTTGCCTATGAGAATAATATGCCTGGATTCACCAAAAAGCAGCGGAAACCCGATCAAAATCTCGAACAATATTATAAACGTCTGCAAGAGCGGAACGCTTTAGAGGAAACACCATTTCGAGATGAATTACTCGTGAAAGTACTCCACCAACACAATGGCGGTCCTGTTCCGAACGACGTCATGTTCCATCATTGCAAGCAGTATGGAACACTCAAAATTGGTCAACTACGGATAGATAGCGAAACTGCGAACAGCTGTTTTGAACTTGCCACTTCCGAAGTGTGTGTCGTCAGAAACATCGTTCAAATTCGAGACCAGTTCTTTCTCATTATTAACAAATTTCGCACCTTGGAACCGTTTTATGATGTTGGAATAAGTTCAGAAGAGGTTAGTGTGCGCATAGCGCGTGATTTATCGCGAGAATTAACTTTCGTTGCCGTTAGTGAACTAAGAAACAAATGTTATCTGATGCCTAGGTGGTCTTCTGTTGAAGGGGAAGAAGAAGCTGTTCGTGAGGGTGAATATATTTGTGCTTCACTCCTCACTCCTCTCCGCATTCCTGAAAATTTACAACAAAACCACTAATTCGAAATTCATTCAAGTTTCCGCAGGTTTATAAAATATTCTTTAATGTGTATACATAATATCCCGACAGTAAATTTAGGGGCCGCCGATGGAGGACGTTCGCTTTATTAACGCTTTCGTCTTTTTTTCAGACCAAAAATTATGTTTCTGTCTTTTTTCGATCGCAGAAGTCTTCCATGGACGCCCCTCTAACGGAATTTGATTAACTTCAACCTTTTGTGACTTTTTGTCTGTTCTAATTTTTTATTTATTGTTTAGCTTTCGATGTTTTTTGAATAGAGTCGTGAATATTGCAAGTTTGTGTAAGTTAGAATAATCCATTCTTAATTCCTTTCGGGCAGTCTATATTTTGGTAGTATCAAGGCAACTTGAAGTCAAGGCAGGTTGGATTTAAATCTAGTGACACGTTGTCATGTCGATTCTCTATACTTAAGAATATTTTCTTCTCCATTTTGAAATGTTTAATGAAACTAAAAATTGGAGCGAGTTGAATCCTTGGTAGGTCCGGTTGTTTTGGTTAGGGGATATTTCTAGAAAGTGTGTATATTTCGCTGCAGCGATGAACGCTTTTCAATCAGCAGAGCCCAGGAGAAAAGCTAGTCATTGTGAATAAAAAAACATATTAACGAAACTTGTTTAAGGTGCGAACATTATAATTATTATTCATTAAATATCTTCATCTTAATCACAAAATGTACAACTTATCAACTTAACTCATATAACAGCATAGATTCAATTGTTTTTAAATTATTTTGGAAAATTTTTTCTTGTTTTACAATAAAAAGCAGCGGCTTTCTGAGGATTATATTGAGAATAGTTTAACCTCCTCCTAATAAAAATACTGTTTTCTTTGTTGACTTACTGCTACATCTACAGGCGCATAGATTGAAATGGATTCTATTTTGATACAATTTTCAAGGTATTGCGATGGATTCCGGCAAAAAAAAACTGGCAAAAAAAATCAAGAGGATGACAGGAGCTACCATAGCTGGCCGCATTACTTACAAGCCTGGAAAATTCGCATCTTCATCGGACGAAGCTAATACTGCCAGGAAAACACAAAAATCTCCACTTTTGATGAGCGCCGGTTTCGAACGGCTACGCGAATTGGCTGCTAAATTCAAAGACCCTGAACTTGTTCGAATCCTGACGAATTCGTTCAAACGTAATACATGTTCCTCCAAATTACCGAAATTTCATAATTTTTTCAAAAAATACGTTTTTATTGAAGATATTAAGGCTATATATCGTTGCGGATATTTTGTGTAAACTTGATCAAACCCTAAAACATTTGCACGAAAAGCATTCATGAAATTTACACAAATTTCGTGTACTGCTTCCGATAAAAGTTTTCTTTCGGTAATTGGAAATACATATTTGCAGTCCTAGCAATAACACGAGCATCCAAAAAGGCGAATCTAGTCCGCAGAAAATCGATGCTTCTAGAAACATTGCGACGGAAAACAATTTGTCAAATGCGTCGTTCGAATGCCATGAAACTTCTGATAATCGTTTGAAGTGAGCCGTTTGTCACATTGACCCAATATCAGAAATTGCACGTATAGCTCTAGTCTATCGACATTGTTACCGATATTTTAATGTTTGAATTTTATAGGACCTACAGAACCTATAACGCGAAGCCCTCTGAAAAGCAGTTGAAAACTCAAACTCCAAAAGAGTTGAAAAAAGTGCTCGCCGTCGAACAAGGGCGGAACGCTCCGGAGCATGAAGTCATGGTAACCGAATCTGCATTTCAATATTCCTTCACTGAAGAACGTACAAGTCCTGAAAAACGTCACGAGTGAGTAATTAGCAAAGTGGCCCGATATTTCATGATCATTATTCTTTGCGAATACTTCCAACCTCATGAACAATACTTATGGATTGGTTTAACTATATGCGATTATGAAATGTCATAAAAAACATGCAGCTATCCCCCTGGCGCTTCCGCGAATTCAGTGATATTGTGATAAAGTCACACGACTTTCCCTAGATTCCCATCAACTTCCATAGATTTTGATAAACTCAACTGTGTATATGGATTTTCTTGGATTCTGCTGGTTTTACATGATTCCCAGAGATATTCATGACTTCTCATAAATTCCCATAAATGTCCGTACATTTTAACGATTTACGACGGATTTCCATGAATTTACATCAATTCATGTGCACTTCTATCAATTCCAATAAATACCCATTGATTTTTATAGAATTTCAGGATATCTCATGAATAACCATGATCTCTTATCTAGTTTCATGAATTCTTACGGATCCTCATGATTATTCATAAAAACGTATACATTTCCATAGTTTCCATGGATTCTGATGAATTCTCATGGGTTTCTAGGAACTGCCAGGGATTCTATATGATTCGAATAAATCCGTATGGATTTCTATGTTCTTTTCGAATTCCCACGGATGTCATGATCAACCACGAATGTTTGTATATTGCCAAGTTGTATTTCCATCGATTCCCATGATTTTCATAGAGTTTATATAAATTACTACGATTTCCTACAAATTTCCGTATACTGTCACAGATTTTCATCTATTCCCAGAAATTCCGATGAATTTTCATAGATCCTTATCAATTCCCATGGATTTCCGCGGGGTTTTCTATTTCTAGTAATGAAATAATCGTAAATTCCATTATCGAATTTGACAGGATGAAGTCATTTGAAGCTACAGCTGATCACGTAATGCCAAAACATACGAGATCAATGTTTGTTTCACCAACACGACGATTCCAATACCGTCAGGATTTCGTGAGCCCTTCAAAACACAGTAACTGGAACTGTCCGCCAGAGTTGATGGCATTATTACAGTCCATGAATGAGAAACTGCTGTAAGTAACACAAATTATCATATAACTGGAGGGCAAATACGTTCCATCCGTCTGAATTGAACATTTCCTCCGAGCACTATTAGACAGTTATTATCTTTAAAATGAAAAAAATTAAAGATCATTTATTATCTTCAAAATGACAAACTGTTTTCATACTTCAGTCCTCTTCGAAAGTGCCAAAATTTATTCAAACAAAAAAATAGCGTACGTTTTTACACATTTTGTTGGATGAACAATGATTCACCGTATTATTCATGAAAAATCTTTTTGTTCGATTGTGATATATGGAATTTTTTTCAGAAATATCCAGAATCAAAATACTGACATTATCAATGAAAATCGTGTATTACGTCAGGAAGTGACAAATCTGATTTCCGAAAGAGAAGCCGAATTGAACCAAACGATTTTCGAACTGATGCAAGGTTTTCCACTCACGTCCATTGAAGAGTTCAACGACTTCGAGTCAGATAAGAAAAAATCGGTTCGAGACAAGCTTGTAAGAAAGCTATTAAATTCATTTATTAATGTTTCCTATTAAGTGTTAAAATTATGTAAATTAGTCTAGAGCATCATTCCGCGTGCGAGAAATGTTGATTTTGCGTAATGATACGTTGCAGTTTGAGGCGAAATCGAGGACTGTCATCGTCACGTGAAATCAACTTCCACGACTATTTAAGCAGAATTATGTATTTATTTGATTTATAACAGGAAAACCATGTAAAGTATTACACCCCGCGATGTTTAATGAGTTTCACTTTTACGACCTCTTGAAGCGAATCAACAGTGTCTTTTCTTTTTCAGCTTTCGGTTCAGTTTGAAACCCTTTTCGTTTTTTAAGAAGTAGCAGTAGCAAAAACGTTTAACAGATTAATATTTTCAAACTGTATAAGTCTACCTTTGGCTAGCTCTCATCAAGATCCAATTATTATTATCAAAGCTGGAATATTGGTATAACCACATAAAATTTGAACTAGTGTCGTTTAAATGATTGCCATTTCTCATGATATTTTCTATTTTTTTAGTACAAGCACTTGATGAATCTTGGAGGCTCCAAATTCAAAGAATTCCTACATACCAGCATGAAACAAACAATGAAGAATGAAGTCGTCGCTTGTTTTACGTGGGATGGATCCAGAGGGAGAAATAAATTCTCGAATACAAAGTTTTGCAACCTTCTGTATGGTAAGGAAAATGGATTCATGAAAACCATATTTTTTAATTTCCAAGAAATCAATCATTTTATCACGTTGATATATTTTTTTTGTTTCAGTCGCTTCCAAACACGCTGTTGGATTTACGGGCCCATCCAACGCAGAAGAATTTAAAAGAGCAATGTTGGAGGTTCTCCGCGTCACGAAACAACGACTGACCAATTCGAAGAAAGATAAGGTGAAGAAGCTGGGGAAAAAAAGGCTTCCTGGGTTGCCAAATCCTCAAGAAGACGATTACGAAGAATTTCAACAGCTTCGCAAAGAATTTGGCGATTCACGAAAAGAAAGCCACGACGACGACTCACGCATGAGTGGCGACGACGGTGACGATGACAGCGACGATGATGACGATCAGGACGACGACAACGAGGATGTTGGGAAAAGTGATGAAGATAGTGACAATTCCGAGAATAAAGAAGGCGAATAGTCGATCAGTACATTCAAATTGTACGCAACTTGAAAATTGAGTGAAATTTTTATGCTTTCTTGATAGAACAGTTTTTTGGTTAAGCGGGTATTTCATCTATAAACGTAATATTTGGATGGACTGAAATTGACTGCATTCTCGAAATTCAGTAAATTCTAACAAATAAACGTGGATTTGGTACATTCGAACGAACATTTTGGATAATTGGGCACAGTTAAAGTTCAATTTGACTGTATCAAACTTCGATAACCGGTAGCAAATTTTACTCGAGCGAAAATGAATATTCATTCGTTGTTGTTTAAATATTTTGACAAAAAGTTCAATCGGCTGTACCAAATCGACTTTTTAAATTTTTAAATCAAAGTTTTCAAAATTGGAAACGTCACGAATTCGGAAGATTTCGTTGCGTTCTGCACAATTTTATATTTTTCGAATTTTCTAATCTAATATAACATAAATGTATTGATGCCATGCGTGAATATTTTTAAATTAATCTAAAAAACTTGCAATAATACATCGATACGAAAAATTTTTTCGTGGGTTGCATAATTTCAACTTTTGGGAATTTTCAAATTGGACAATACGAAAATTGATCGATGCCATGGAAAAATATTTCTTGATTAATTCAGAAAACCTGCATAAATTGATCACCTCGAAATTATTCATTTTAGTCTGTATAAATTTTGTATTTTAGGAATTTCCAAATTCGAATTTGTAAAACTCGTCGACGACATGCATGAATCTTCGGAAATAATTTTTAAAATCTTTCCTTGGATTCGGATATTAAAAAAATTTTGTTTTTATCTGCATAACTTCAAATTTTGTGAATATTCGGAATTGAAAATTTAAAAATTGATCTATAATATGCATCAATCTTTTAAAATCGATTTAAAAACCTCTCTAAAATCCAAAATTGAAAAATGTCTCGTTTTTTCTGCTTATTTTTATGTTATTTGTATTTAAAAATTCAAAGTTTTCAAAATTAATTGAAAGCATGCATGAATCTTTTAAAATGAATTAGAAAATCTTCCTTGAACCTCGAAAATTCAGAAAAATTCATATTTGTCTACATAATTACATATTTTTGAAATTTTCAAATTGAATATTCTGAAAATTCATCGATACCGTCCACAAATACTTAAAAATTGAGTCAATGAATTTTATGTTTATCTGCGTCATTTTATATGTTTCGAATTTTGAACTCAAAATTTTGGAAAAATGATGGAATGTCAGCGTAAATATATATAATTTCATGTGATTCGCAACTATAATAACAAATTTGTAATAATAATTCATCGATCATCGAATTTCAACAATATATTGGATAATACTTCGATTGGTATGATGATTTTCTGTGCAATCTAGTTTTTATAATAAGTGCAATGTCTCTGTTTTTTGTTATTGTTGCTCATCGAAATAAATACTGGATTAATACCATCAAATAATTTTTATCTCATTTATAACTATGCAATCAAGTTGAAAACCTTTCTTTCCTTACGGAATTCAAATTTCCCCGCGTTAATTCCGATTGACAACTGCGCATGCGCTCACGCAAAGAATTTTTTCAAACTGCACGCGTGCGACCTAAATGCGTAGTTATGGAGCCGGCATCCGCATGCAAACTTGAAGTCACGCGTGCGATTTGATTTCGCACGCGTGAGTTCACATTGAGTTCATAATGCTACTTTTTTTGCTGTCTGGGTAAGTTGCTATTTCAAGCTGAAATAAATAAAACAGGTAATTTTATACTTTGAAAAAACACTTTCTTACACAAATAATTGTATATAAACGATAGAAAAATTTCATTCCCAGCATACTTATATATAACTATCATATATGTAAATTTTACAATAACCAATATTATGAGTACAAAAATTTATAATTGTTTTCCAATTTTATTGAAATATTCTTTTCTATTCAGTTTATTATACATATTTATTTAATTAACTACTGTTACCATTCAATAAATTTGGATTTTTGGATGGTTTTCATTCCCTAGCAGGATCTGTGAGATGATATGGGATGATATAACATCGCTTATAATCCCATATCATCCCACATCATCACATTGGTGAAAATCGTACCAGAAACCTCAAAATTTTGGATCAAGTCGCATGGTTTGAAATATTTGTATACCTAATACAACATTTACATATTATTTTGCAACGTTTTTTAATGAAATATTTCCAAAATTTGAGAAACACGCTCTATCAAACATTTTGACATGGCGTCCTTCTTTATCTTCATCTATTTTCACCAATTCACCATGTTTCGTGGTATCTGTCGTACCGTCTGCAAGCATTCATAAAAGCTTTAACTTGAGAGCTAGCGCCGCGTTAAATACGGCGGCAAGTGGGCAAGTTGCCGAGCCAGTTGCACCACTGGCGCCTATGACAGTTCGCTTGCTCTTGCCTACTGACATTGAAAAGAGGAGAAGTTTCTTCAAGGTCTCGTTATTGTGAAGCACAGCGTGTAACGTTCCTGTCATTTAAACCGTTCATAATTTAAATTTTCCCGCCACAACACCTGAAAATACGAAACAACTTCAAGAGTCAACGCCACCTGTTGAAAGGATCGGGCAACCGTTCAAGAAACAAATCCAGTTTTTCTTAATTAATTCGATTTATTCAGAGTATGAGTTAAAATTAAACATTTCATAATTTCAAAAAAAAAAAAAAAAAAGGTCTTTTTATCGACGTAAAATTAAGCAGGATCGGTACCTGTATGCGCAGTTCTTATTTCTAAATGCTGGCTTATACTATTCACAAAAGTATCGCACATGACGAACAAAAGAAAATCGTTCTAATCTCGATTATCACAAAAAAAAAAATTTAAAATTGATTCTCAGAAGGTCGATGCCTTCAATGGTGAAATAGGAGATAACTGAGTTCCAAAATATTACCCAGATATAAGAAAAAGTATTTAATGTTGAATCCAAAAACAGATCTCAAAATTTATCAAAATAAATTATTATCAATCGCAAAATCCTTCAACACAGGAAAAAGAAAAAGATGTCCCTCGGAAATTCAACCTTAGTAAATTAAATTTCACACAAATTCAAAGAAATATAAATTTGAACAGCACATCAAAATAAAATCACACCTTACAATTTCAAGTTTTAAAATATACGAAAAAATGACAAAATGTCAAAAAAGACAATTTATAAATACCCAAAAAAGTAGTAAAATGTCAAAAAAGACAATTCAAAAATCCCACAAACATGTGACAAAATGTCAGAAAAGACAATTCAAAAATCCCCAAAAATGTGACAAAATGTCAAAGGAGACAATTCAAAAATCCCACAAACATGTGACAAAATGTCAAAAAAGACAATTCAAAAATCCCACAAACATGTGACAAAATGTCAAAAAAGACAATTTACCAAAATCCCCAAAACATTCACAAAATGAAATACCAAAAAATACGCACATCGCATTTCAAAACATGGCGGAAAAAGTCATACGATTATTTCCGTTTAGGAATAAAATAAATAAAACCGTTCTCCAGGGTATGAGGGGCGGCCGAAATAACGTTAGGTGACCAAGTTGAACGCCCGGGGTACGGCGTGGTCTCGGGGAAAGCCAACCAGGTGCTCGAAGGTGCAGAACCCAAAAGCTCCTCCCGCATCCGGGAACGAGCAGGAAAACAGAGGTTTAGATTCCAAAACTTTGACGTGAATGCTGGAAACCGGTAGACCCAGGAAGGCGGCCGCCGACGGCTGGACGTCTTCTCCGAGGGTCACGTTATCCGAGCTCCGAAATGCATGCTATTTTTTAGCCCCGTTACAGCGACCCGCTACAATTGAGTAGAAATGGAACACCCGAGTTAGAATTGACTTTCACAGGGAACCACAAACAGCAAATAAAAAAAAAAATCTCCAGAAAATAAAGCGACGCCCCGAAATTTTCCACTCACCATGTGCTTTGCTGGACAACCGCGGGAACGAGCCAAACGAGATGCGACGTGTCTATGTACGCGTCTCTAGCCAAAATGGCCGAGAAATCACGAGAACGAGAGAACGAAAAAGAAAGAGGAAACACCACGAGCGACACCTACTTCCTTCCCCGGCCTCAACCCCAAATACTCTCCTCTACCAACAACTGCCATGTTGATTGTGACAGCGCGCGAAATACAAATCCTATCTGGATCCCGTTACATTACCCCCCCAGCTGAATTTATCTCAATTTTCAGAATAATTGCGGATAAATTAGCTATAACAATTAAAAGGGATCCAACCAAAGTGATTAAGGTGATGCCTAAAATTACTATTTACAAGAGAAGATATGTACAGAGTCATGTACAATCGGACCGGTCCATCAGTGGTGCTCTCTGATCCATACAAAATCGGGCCTGAGCGAAATTCTAACGTTGGACGAAAGGCCTCAGGTGGCTGTGATGATAGGTACCTTTTTCAACCGTTGGTGGTTCCGAGCTAACCAGGATATAGGATCCATTTCCTAAGACACGCGCTATTCGAAAAGGACCCTCATACAAAAGACAAAACTTCTGGATGACGCCATCTTGGGCGTTAGAAAGATGATGAGCTTGTAATAAAACCAAATCTCCTTTATCAAACGTAATACTAGTTACGGTTTTCTGTTGTTTTTTTCGGACTTCAAACTGAGATTCCATGTGGGCTTTGGCCATGATTTTTAGCTTCTCATGGTCAATGGGAAGATTTTCGGGGAAGACGATCAATTTGCGAATTTCATCATCGATGGGCCTACCAAAATGGAGCTCATAGGGAGCAAACCCGGTGCTGAAATGATCACAAAGATTCAACACCTGTTCTATTTTCGGAACATAAGATGCCCAAGAGCAATGTCTTTCCGAACAAAGTGAGCGAAAAGCCCTACCAAGTTCCCTCATTACTCGCTCTACTGGATTGGATTGGGGATGCCGGATGGATGAATACACTATTTCCACACCAAGATCTTTTAAACGATTTACCCAAAGGTTTGAGGTAAATTGAGTTCCATGATCGCTAAGGATCCGACGGGGAACACCAATTTGCGTAAAATAGTCCTTTTGCAAACGATTCAACACTGCCTGAGCTGTCGCTTTTTTGAGCGGATACAACTTGACAAGTTTCGAAAAAACGTCCATGACCACAAAGATATGTTGGACTCTCCCACGCGACAGGGGTAAAGGTCCAAACAGGTCCACACTCACCAAATCACTAACATACTCAGATTTCACCATGCGAAAATTGGTGTCCATGTTTCGATTGTAGTACTTCGTCTTCTGACACAAAACACACGAGGTGACAAATTTTTTGATGTCCTTCCTCATTCCTGTCCAGTAGTAGAACCTCCTTAAATACGAAAAGGTTTTTTCGACGCCTGGATGGCATAAAGCCGTATGCAAGAATTCCACAACCCGCATCGTCAAATTTTGAGGTAGTACAGCTCTCCAATTGGTTGATTCCTCTCCACGAAAAAACAAAACCTTATCTTCTAAACGATAATGATCGGAATCCGAACCCCGCGAAACTCGTTCGATGATTTTGGAGCACCATTCATCCTGTTCTTGGGCTTGAGATAACGACTTAAGAATACGTTTCAATTCAGAACTATATACAACGTTGGGTCCCACATCGTCCTGGATAAGGGCAGCGCAGAGTCTCCCGATGATGAGTTTTTTAGGTTCGACACGGTAAAAATCTCCCTCAGGGTTACGCGAAAAGAAATCAGCGGGGGTATTGTCTTTTCCTGGACAATACGAAATCGTGAAATTGTATTGTTGAAGGATCAGGCTCCAACGCAATAATCGGGCGTTCTGGAAGTCCGTCTGATTAATGAAAGTCAAAGCCTTGTGATCTGTGAGAATTTCGAAAGGTCTGCCAATCAGAAAAGTTCGAAACTTCTCAACCGAGTAAACAACAGCCAACATTTCCAATTCGGAAATGGTGTAGTTATACTCGGCTTTTTGAAGACCCCGACTAACTAAGGAAACTACATGGTTTAAGCCATCATCAGTCGTCTGAAACAAAATTCCTGAGATCCCCTGAAGCGAGGCGTCAGTTTGAACCCGAAAGGACAACAAAGGATTATAATATTCAAGTCGAACACAATGAAAAAACCTATTTTTCAGATTCTCGAAAGCAAGTTGATAACCTTCATCCCAAGTCCATACTCCTTTCTCCTTCAACAAGGGACGGAACGGTTCAACATGATTTGAGTATTTTATTACAAATTGACGATAATATGTGCAGAGTCCCAGGAAACTCTGTAATTCTTTTCGCGATTGAGGTGCCGAAAAATCCAAAATCTTTTTTAGGCCGTTTTCCTTAGGAACAATACCCTCAGTGGACAATTCTAAACCCAAAAAATTTACTTTTTTCTGAAAAAATGTTGATTTTTCTAACTTCAATGTAAAATTATTATCTTGTAATTTTTGATATATTTTATCCAATAAATACAAAAGTCGCTCGAAATTTTTACAGCCCACTATTAAGTCATCAATATAAATGTCAAATTCCCCTTTAAATTCATTTCCCAAGGTTAACGAAAGTGATCTAATGAACCCACTCCCTGCCGTTTTCAATCCAAAAGGGACTCTGCAAAAATGATACATATTATTATTGTAACGAAAAGCTGTGTACTTTCGACTATTATTTTCAAGAGGTATTTGCCAATAACCATTGGCCAAATCCGTTGTACTAAAAAATTCGGTACCATGGAATTTCTGAATGACTTCTTGGATCAAAGGGGGGGATTCATGATCATCTTCAATTAATTCATTAATGAACCGACCATCCAAACAAACTCGGACACGACCGTCGTCCTTGGCAACGATTCTCAATGGGCTACAATAGGGACTGTCCGATCTCTCGATAATTCCACCTCCTAACATCCTTTCAATTTCGGATTCAACAGCAGGACGAAGATTTAAAGGGACCGGGTAGGTTCGACGAACGACCTTGCCAGGGTTTTTTAAACGAATAACGTGTTCGTACGTTCCTCCAGGTTCTCTCTTTTCTGAAAACAATTTCTGATACCGACACAAGACTTGGAACACCTGTTCTCTTTGGGCCACGTCGATATGCGAAATGGAATTGACCATATTTCGTACGTCAGTGCGAAATTCGTCGGTCTCAGTTTCCAGATACAACTTTCCAACATTCAGACTTTCAAATTCTTCGAAATTTTCATTCTCAATCTCCAGGTCGTGGGTCAAATCGGAAAGATCATTTAGGTCTTGAGGAACAGTGTCTCGAATTACAGGGAAACAGGATGGGCGCAATGTTAGGTTAGGTGAAATCTTCGCTATCAAGGGGAGGGGATTTTTCAAGGGCTGATCTTCTACATTATATTTACAGGATAGATCAGTACTATTTACAAGGGAATTTGTAGATTGGGGAACCATCGCATCATGGCTGAGTGGGCTAGGTAAAAGTGCCTCCGACACCACTTTTCGATCACTTGAAACCGAGCATTGACCATCTTTTATACAAATAAATTGTACGTAAAGAGTGTCTTTTTCTACGGTAGATCGTAGCCTCTGTTCGATGGGTTCTCCATAAAGGATGGCTTGGGAAGGAACAAGTTCAGATCCTATCTTCATCTCCTTTTCCTCGAAATCAAGGGTGACCTTGTTTCGCAAAAGCCAGTCATTCCCAAGAATGACATTTGAACTCAATCCAGGAATGACAAGTAGGGAGGTGGGAATGACGAAATGACCAACTTCCAAGTCCAATAAAATCTGATGCCTGACGGGTGTAGATTTACGCCCGAATGCGGCATGAATCATGACCTTGGATACAGGGAACACTGAAATCTTGTAGTTCTCGCTCAAATACCGGAAAAACTTTTCAGAAATACAGGTGATCTCACTACCACTGTCCAACAACATAGGGGTAGGGATTTTTAAAAAACTCGCGATCAAGTGTGGACTTCTAGCGAAACGAGAATTCTTTGTGTCAGGGTGATCATCTTTGAGATGAATTTCTTCCTTGAGGTCCTCGACAATATCAAAGTCAGCGGGGTTTCCCATCGGACCGAATGTTTCCCCGCGAATTAGTTTAAACGCGCTGGATTGGTTTCTGGTATGATACCCCGAGGAATTGGAGGCGGAGGTTGATTCAGGTTTGGGAAAAGGAGACTTGGTAATGTTTTTTCGGACAGGGCCGAGCAATGAATGTCATTGTGTCCGGAAAAACCACCACCAAAGTTTTTCTTATGAACGTTTTTGTGAAGATTATTCTGGGAAAGGTTTTTTTCCTGGGACATAGAGGATTTTTCAGGGAAACCAGAGTATTGAACGGATGTTTGATTTCGCTTAATCATATCAATCCGATTCAAAGCACTCTGTATCTTTTGAGACGAGCTACAATCAATACCAACAATCGCCATGTGAACATCACCGGGAAGTTGTTGGACTATTGTATAAACTCTCTCATATTCAGATAAAGGAGGGGAAATGTATTTGGAGTCACGGTACTGTTTCGCGAAATACTCAGACAAGGATTTGTCGTTTGGACCGAACCTTTTGTTAGCCCAAGAAGTCTTGAACTCAACCTGAGCAGCAATGGAATAAAATTCCTCAAGAAACGAACCAGTAAAGTCAAGAAAACTCACGAAATCCCGAGATTCGAACCAAATACGAGCTCTACCACGCAAGGATTCTTCAACCGCAATGATTTTCATTTCCTCCGGAGTCTGATTAACAAGAAAATACTTATTTAACCTCGAAAGAAATTCGGAAGGGTTCGCGGAAATTTCATCTCCAAAATGAGGCAATTTCATTTGGAAAGATGAAGCACGGAAAGGGAACATCGAGACCGTCGGAGGGGCACTGGGTTGCGAGAACGTCTGTTGAACAGGGAAACGAAAATTCTGCGAATCGGTGTTCTTATCTTGTCGGTAATTCAGATAATCCAAACCCCCCATAACTTTGTTCATGTCGAACAATTTTGAGGGAGCATCATTTTGAGATTTTGACTTTCGATCAGGAGAAATCAGTTCTGAAACTCCAGTTAAATCCACAAAATTATTGTGATTTGTTGACTCGGATTTCTTTTGTTCAAATTCGTTCACAACGCCTTCAGTCCCTGTAATGCCGTCGTTTTTGATCAATTCAGAGTTGCCTTTTAAAATCAAATCGCGTTGTTTCATCATCTCATCTAATTCACGACGAAGACGCTCATTTTCTTGCCCGACTTTCTCGAATTCGTACAAGACTCTCTCGCGCGATGTGCTTTGTTCCAAAGCGAAGTCCCGTTCAGCTCTAGTCCTTTCCAATTCCTTTTCTAAAATCTCAATCTGATCCACTTGCTGATCCAAAGGCAACCCCTCATTGTTCTTCGCACCGTGAGCCATGGTTGTATGGAATTTATTTCTGGAACGGGTATTGTCAGACACCCTTTCACCCATGTGACGTGTGACTCAACAAAACAATAAAATATTCAAAATTAATTCAATCCCGGTTGAGCCCCCATTTGTAACGTTCCTGTCATTTAAACCGTTCATAATTTAAATTTTCCCGCCACAACACCTGAAAATACGAAACAACTTCAAGAGTCAACGCCACCTGTTGAAAGGATCGGGCAACCGTTCAAGAAACAAATCCAGTTTTTCTTAATTAATTCGATTTATTCAGAGTATGAGTTAAAATTAAACATTTCATAATTTCAAAAAAAAAAAAAAAAAAGGTCTTTTTATCGACGTAAAATTAAGCAGGATCGGTACCTGTATGCGCAGTTCTTATTTCTAAATGCTGGCTTATACTATTCACAAAAGTATCGCACATGACGAACAAAAGAAAATCGTTCTAATCTCGATTATCACAAAAAAAAAAATTTAAAATTGATTCTCAGAAGGTCGATGCCTTCAATGGTGAAATAGGAGATAACTGAGTTCCAAAATATTACCCAGATATAAGAAAAAGTATTTAATGTTGAATCCAAAAACAGATCTCAAAATTTATCAAAATAAATTATTATCAATCGCAAAATCCTTCAACACAGGAAAAAGAAAAAGATGTCCCTCGGAAATTCAACCTTAGTAAATTAAATTTCACACAAATTCAAAGAAATATAAATTTGAACAGCACATCAAAATAAAATCACACCTTACAATTTCAAGTTTTAAAATATACGAAAAAATGACAAAATGTCAAAAAAGACAATTTATAAATACCCAAAAAAGTAGTAAAATGTCAAAAAAGACAATTCAAAAATCCCACAAACATGTGACAAAATGTCAGAAAAGACAATTCAAAAATCCCCAAAAATGTGACAAAATGTCAAAGGAGACAATTCAAAAATCCCACAAACATGTGACAAAATGTCAAAAAAGACAATTCAAAAATCCCACAAACATGTGACAAAATGTCAAAAAAGACAATTTACCAAAATCCCCAAAACATTCACAAAATGAAATACCAAAAAATACGCACATCGCATTTCAAAACATGGCGGAAAAAGTCATACGATTATTTCCGTTTAGGAATAAAATAAATAAAACCGTTCTCCAGGGTATGAGGGGCGGCCGAAATAACGTTAGGTGACCAAGTTGAACGCCCGGGGTACGGCGTGGTCTCGGGGAAAGCCAACCAGGTGCTCGAAGGTGCAGAACCCAAAAGCTCCTCCCGCATCCGGGAACGAGCAGGAAAACAGAGGTTTATATTCCAAAACTTTGACGTGAATGCTGGAAACCGGTAGACCCAGGAAGGCGGCCGCCGACGGCTGGACGTCTTCTCCGAGGGTCACGTTATCCGAGCTCCGAAATGCATGCTATTTTTTAGCCCCGTTACAGCGACCCGCTACAATTGAGTAGAAATGGAACACCCGAGTTAGAATTGACTTTCACAGGGAACCACAAACAGCAAATAAAAAAAAAAATCTCCAGAAAATAAAGCGACGCCCCGAAATTTTCCACTCACCATGTGCTTTGCTGGACAACCGCGGGAACGAGCCAAACGAGATGCGACGTGTCTATGTACGCGTCTCTAGCCAAAATGGCCGAGAAATCACGAGAACGAGAGAACGAAAAAGAAAGAGGAAACACCACGAGCGACACCTACTTCCTTCCCCGGCCTCAACCCCAAATACTCTCCTCTACCAACAACTGCCATGTTGATTGTGACAGCGCGCGAAATACAAATCCTATCTGGATCCCGTTACAAGCGTGGGTTTCAGAAATGCCATAAAATCAGAAAAGGCTCTTTAGTTGAACGATGTTTTGGAAACAAGCGTGTAGTATAAAAACGGGTATTGGGAAAGGTCGTGTTTCGTGTTTCAAAATTTTAAAGCATCTACTTTTTCTCACAGTTCTTACCTTTCTATCGTTTTTTTCAAATTTCGACTTAAGTAGTTGTTCAACGAAAAATTCTCTTATGATTAATTTTCTTTATTTCAGGCTCGGCAATTAATGGAATTTAGTAAAAAATTGCTTCTTTATTTTCTGAAAAATGCTATCTATGATTATAATTTTTTTTTAAATTAATTTTCCCAATAACCTTAAGTTGAAAAGTATCAAAAATATAAAACTTTAACAGTAACAGTAATGAGCAATGTAAAAATAAGGGATACATAATTTTTAATATCATTCAAAACTATCGAAAATATTGGTAAATCATAAAAAACGCATGTGTGATAATGAAATGAAATCAATCAATTTATCTCATTCCCGTACTAGTGGAACACAGCCGTTCGAAGCAGAAGTTCTAAAAAAATCACTCATAAGGGCTACTTCTATCAACTTTGAATGTGAAAACACAAAATTCACGTTTTATTATGTGTTTCGCGTGTACAGCATAAGAGACTATTATTAGAGATAACTTGGAAGGCGTTTTATTATTACCTAAAAAGTAGGCTAGTTTTGTTTCTAACACTTGTAGGTTACTACACATCAAAAAAAGAATTTTCGATAATTTTTTTTCATATAGGTCTACCTTTCACGAATTTGGTATTTTAATCATCTCATCACCTCCATCGTGTAAATTAATTTAGACAGATGATTGAAAAAAAAATAGCTCCGTCAACCTAGAAAACGTCTGAAATGATATTAAGTTTTCGAAAAATAATAATAATGAAAAAAAAAGGTAAGTGAAAAAGTGAGTTTTATATGAATATATGTTCGTCATCACTAGATAAATTTAAATTTTCTCAAATCCGTTTATCACCCTAAAGAGAACTAATTTACGAAAATTTAAGAAACATTTTATTCAAATCAGTTACGAGTTGGTAAGGATATCGTGTGCACTGTTTCTACCTGACCCGCAAGAAAAACTGAAGAAATCGGAAAAGATGATCACTATTTTCTATCAAAATTTATCTTCATAATTTTTTCCAAGTTATTCGTATGTCTTATAAAATTACTATAAGTCAAAATAAACTGTGTACAGTTCGTTTTGCCCGCAAAATGATTATTGAAGTGAGCGGCTTGTTGCCAATTGAGCAAGATTTTTTTGTGCGGCGTATTTGTTGGGCACTGTATGATTGCGCAAATAAATACATATTTCACCGCTACCGGTCATAAATTAAGCAGATGTGGAAATAAAATTTTGTATAATATCAACTCTATACTGTGAATTAATTTTTATATCACCCTGTGCAGAGGTGCGTAGCATATTACACAATGGTTCAGTGCACAATAAATGACCACACAAAAAAATTTTGCTTGATTGACACCAAACCAAGTGAGCATCATTTTACCACATTTGCAGTGTAAACTCTGTAAATCAAATGTTTGATGTCCAAGATTTTTACTCGAAATGGCGCAAAAAGCTTTATTCAGAATCTGTAGATTTCCTTTTTGTAAAGCCTCCCTACCTTGCTGACGGCATTGTTATATGGGAATCAGACGAAAAGATGAGATAACTAATCGCATAATAAATGATCTGTTTACGTACCTAACCTTATAAATAGAAGAAGATAGACGCTTTTTCTTAATCTACGCGAACACGTTGGAATCGGTAACACGACTTAATTCAAGGAAGTGTCGCACAAAACAAGCTCATATTTTCACAGAAAAAAGACTGCATTTTTTACTGTGTCGGAATACTGATACATGGTAAAAGTAATTTTTATTGGTATGTTTAATTCTATAATGACCTCCTTTGTAAAGTCTGCCGTCCTCTGCATAAGTGCCGTTAACTGACATTTTTTTCGAAAATGAATTTTTCACATCATTAGATTCATGAAGAAATTTCACGTTCAACTGTGTTTATACTTTTCAAAAATTCTCAACAGTTTGTTAATAACAAGCACGTTAAGTACGCATGTGGGATGCGATTCGATTTTTTGGAATTTAGAATTTAGCAGAAAAAAGCGCCGTTAACTAACATAAAAAGAGAAAGAAACCTCAAATACGTCATCACATTCCTCCGCAAAAGCGCCGTAACAGCCTTTACTACACTCTTTCAGAGTTAAAGCATCGAATAATACCCTTTGATCCAAACAAAAAAAAGCGCTATATAATTATCGACATCTTGTCGTGTATTTCACGTGAGATCTCAGTCTATTTCCTCCAGAAAAGTGCCGTTACTGCATTCTTCATGTACTTTGAATATAACGAAGTTCTTGTGGAGGAAAGTCCGAGCTCGGGGACACCTTAAAGGCAGTTACTGCGTTTATGCAGAGCCTTTTCAACCGAAAAATGCCGGTCACATCAACTATTAGTTGTTATTAAAAAACTCAATTTTTGTTTTCAAGAATTAAATTCAGCGTGCCCTAATTGCCTTAAAGGCGAAGATACGAAGAAAATTTGGATTTTTAAACTTGATTCTGAAAGCAAACAGTTTTTCTTGATTTACACTAAATCTTGTCGAATGTAGATAACGACACTTATGCAGAGGACGGCAGAAGCGTGAAGTGTTTTTCTTATTTTTCTGTTTGTACACTATATATATATATTACTGAACTTGATTACGGCACGATGATCTTTGGTAATTATGTTGTCACAAGCCTTTTTATTTTTGACACTTTTATTTGATAACTTTATAGCTGTACGTCGGCTGTACTTTTACATAATTGAACACTGATGATTAGAGCAGATAAAAGTATGCTCACGCATATAGCATGCATATTTTGCATTTATCGGTTGATCGAGCATATGTTGCATATATTTTTTTTATCGCGCAAATATCTATTTTTTATTCTATTAATATTTTTTACGATGTAATGAGTCTTTATCTTTTGATTTTCATTTGTTCTAAACAACTTCATCTTGTTTATTTACCACTGTCAAAAATTGTCGCAAATTCTCAATCACTTTTCGACCACGAAATTGTTTCGTTTTCAAAATTGATAAGTAGTAACAATGCTGAAAGATAAAGAGAATATAAATGATTTTCTATCACGAATAGTTCGTGAATATCCCGGTGTATTCAGATCAGATAGGTCAATTCTCTTCTGCTTATATTGCAATTGGTTAGTGAACGCAACAAGAATATTTATGGTGAAACAACATTTGGCAACATCTACTCACAAGAAAGCAGCCAGGAGGCAGGAAAAAATAATGGAAAGTACACAAACCTTAATTTCGGAATTCAAAAAAACTGAAGATATTAACCCGTTCAATTTGGATCTCTGCAAATTTTTTTTCAAGCGAACATTCCTTTAAAAAAAGCGAGCCATCCAAGTGTTATACATTTTCTCGAGAAATACGTTAATTTTCCAATCCCAAGTGAATCTACACTTCGACAAAAATATGTCACTTATTTGTACAATGAATGTTTGGATACTTTGAGAAGTAAAGCTGCCCAAAAATATATTTGGGCCTCTATTGACGAAACCACTGATTCTCAACAACGACTAATAGCAAATTTCATATTTGGAATAATGGAATGCGTTGTCGTCAGTCCAGAGTGTGGAAAATTTTACCTTTTGAACATGTCAACTGTGAATGCCGCTAATGCAAGCAATATGGCAGCTTTTTTTAACGATTCTTTATTCCTACTGTGGCCTGAAGGCAAGCCTAAATGAACCGAATAATGTAAAATTGTACAACAATTTCATGCTTTTTCAGGTATTCAGTACAGCAATGTATTGCTTGTGGTAACTGATGCAGCAGCTTACATGATTTCGGCAATGCAATCATTAAAAATATTATACCCCAAAATGCTCCACTTGACATGTCTTGCACATGGGCTACATCGAATGGCAGAATTTGTTAGATCAAAATTTCCGGTAGTTAACAAATTAATTTCCAGTACAAAAGCAGTTTCTGTTAAGGTAGTTTTATATTGGAATATCTAACTTTTATATTTATTCGTATTTCATGAAAAAATAATTTACGTAGGCTCCTCATCGTCGAAAAATATTTCGAGACACTCTTCTAAATACACCCTTACCTCCTGAACCCACCATTACTCGTTGGGGGACTTGGCTGAAGGTGGCAGTGTATTACAACGAAAATTTTACTGATGTAAAAGCCATCGTAGCCCGTTTTGACAACAAAGATTCTGAGGCGATAAAAACCTCAAAGGAAGTCTTTGACAGTTCACAAGTGAAAGTGGAGCTGGCTTACATCATAACCCATTTTTCTTCCATTATTAACGGCATTACCAAGCTTGAAACCCAAGGATTATCTATAGACGAAAGTTTGGAAATTATCGAAATATTTCGAAAGTCCATTACTTCAATTTAAAATAAGGAATATTTGGAAAAAATGAATGCCATTCTTCAACGCAACAAAGGCTATCCAATAATAATAAAAATTCGCGATATATTATATTCAAACGCTGCTTCCTCTAATGAATATGTAAATTCCTTGTCGCCAAACGAAATATCGATGTTCAAATACACTCCCCTAACTTCAACTGACGTCGAACGTTTTTTTTCTACTTATACTACATTTTTGACCGATAGACGCAAATCATTTCCTTTTGAAAATCTAAAAAAACACATTTTTGTTCATTGTAATCTACAACGTAACGATGAATAAAACGATTTTAAGAAAATGTTTTTTCTAACGCTTTATTTTTTTGAGCATATGATCAAGCATATTTTGCCGTTTTTTTGCGCATATCTATGCGCATATTTTCTACTTTTTTCGAGCATATTTTTACCCGCTCTACTGATGATATCTGGAAACGCCAAAAAAACGCGTTCCGCATTGGCGTTTGAACGCGAAAGTGGCAGCACTGTCGCTACGTATCAACTTAGGCGATTCAGGGAATTAGCGCTTGTACACGAATTTCGCAATTTTTCCATTTATAGTCGATTTCTGGGCATTTCTAAAATCGTCCGGAGATCATATAATTAAAGTCCTCACTCACCTTTTTATTAATTTTTGTCCCATTACATTAATTTTTGCCAGAACAATTTTACTTTCAGCAAATTGTAGATCAATAAATAGACCTTAAACAGGCGGCGGACTACGCCAAATGACAATAGATATCCGTCGTAGAATATTATTATTTGTTGAAAAACATTTTCTTATATAGATAGTAAACATTGCGATTAGGGGGACCATCGTTACCAAAAAAGCGTGCCTCGACTTTACCTCCTGGGTGGCGTGGAAATTACCTCAAAGTAGCATAATGACCGAAAGTTAAATTTGGTTATTTGAAGGTTGTCAAATAATAGAAGTATGTACTTACAAGTTGTTCACTTAGAACACAGTTAATTTATTATGACGTTCAGATATTTTGATCATTGAAATTTTGTTGTTTATAAGACTATAAAATTAATGTACACCTTTGAGCAAATGTACGTACTTTTAATTTAAAAGCCAATACCTGAATTATTTTGAAAATGCAATCGTAAATATTTTTTGAAGATACACTGAAATCGTAAGATGCATACCTAATTATTTCAGGGATAAAGTTACCAGTAAATGTCAGAGTACATCATTCATCTGAAAATAAACGAATAAAACATACAATTATCAGAAACGAATGAATGACGATTTATCAGACTTTATTTTCATTCGATTGATTGTATTTAATTTTTTTTTATACCATATTTCCTGATAAGTTTCATGCTAAAAAAAATTGATCTATTGCTCAAGAATTTCGCTGTTGTTTATTGGAGTATATCTAGTCCTTGTGAAATAGTGCAAAATATGTATAATACTGGCAATTGTGTATTTTTTTCTAAATTCAATCAATATCATGTTGAAAATCTAACTTTTCTAAAAAGTGGTTCATTTGTTAGTAGATGCGTAGTTAATTTTTTGCCCAGCAATGTGAAATAAACCAAATAATAGTTGAGTTATATTTTTCAACGGTCATACTTATCGGATGTACGGATAAAACCATTAATCATGTGAGCTATGAAATTTTCGTACTGTGAAAATAGAGCAATGTAATAGCATAATATAGGTAATGTGACACGCGAGAGCAGAAAATAATATGAACGTAATAATTCCTGAGAGGATTATTTCGATGCGAAAGGAAAACGACGATGGTTGTAGCGCTGTCCTAATGATCTCGCGGTACGGAAAGGATCCCAATGAATAATTGTTCAAAGAGACCCTCGCGGTTGCTGAAAGAAAATTGTTCTAAGGGCGATATTGAAACGTGAATCCTTATTTCATTCTAAATCGATTTTATTATTATTTTTGAGTCGCAAGTAACTCATCATTCATTCATTTTCTCATATTATTCGATGTGATTCGTTGATTATAAGTTCATATTGCTCGTTGGAGTTTATTTTAGTTGGCAATATTATTGCGGGAGGGTGCTCTCCAGGTCTTTTAATATTTCCATGTATTCCTGATTTAGTTCAGGGGTGCTAAACTGGGTGTAGTCCTCGCTTAATATTTCGTCCAAAATCTTAGTGGCCAACTCCTCGGTTGGATGGGGTTTAAGCTTCCTCGTTTGCTCTTTCCCGCGATTAGTGCAAGTGAAAGATACACATGGTTTTGGAGGAGTAAGAATTATCCCGCGAGTCCTAGAGATCGGTCGATTCAGCTCCTCTAGGGTGTATCGCCTATTTTCCTCTAGACTATACAGAATCTTGAGTTGAATATACAGTCCTAATTCGTTCTTCCGTTGGAAGTGTAGTCTCCGGGCTTTAGGCCTAAGGCCCTTCTTTTTGCATACGCTCCTTAGAGCGAACCTTAACTGACCCACGGTTGTCACTAAAAGCAAGATGGGGTGTTTGCATAATCTACGGTAATCCTCAACTTGAAATAAATCAATTGATATTCTTTTATGCAACTATCACTCAAAATCCAATGTATTTAATTGCAACTATCGCTCGAAATCTAAATGCAACTATCATTCAAAATGCAACTCAATTCTAGATGAATCTCTCGCCGGCACTCTTTTTAATGCAACTATCACTTTGAATATCGCGGCACATAATGAATCTCTCGCTCGGTCAAATATTTGACACGATTATGTTATCCAAAGTATATTTACTGTTTATGCTTATCCTGATGAACTATGAAAATCCGAAAACCTCGGATTTTGCGGGTTCAGAAGGAGTTGGCTGGATTTACGGACCGTCGTCAGGTCAGGTTGCGGAACCCAAGAAGGTTTTCTAATTGTGGTGTGGGTTTTTTCAAGCTTAAGGCACAATGACTAGAAAAGTTCTTCTGCTGAGTTCCCACAAAAATCCGTGGTTATATACTATTCGTGAATAGAGGTGGAAGGAAGTGAAATTTAGTTTTTCGTACATTTCGGATAACTATTCGTTTTTGATAGTAAAATTAAGTTTTCGTATATTTCGGATACACCAAATTAATACTCATTTTGATAGTGAAATTTCGTTTTTTTTACATTTCGGATAAGCCAAATTAATACTCATTTTGATAGTGAAATTTCGTTTTGTTTATATTTCGGATAAGACGCATTGTGTTCTGAATAATGTTATCTCCTTTGCCGGCTATCTCATGGAACTTATTCTTAATTGTTCAATGCCGTTAAAAATGTTTTTGCGATCGGATGTCGCTTAAACGGCCATTAATGAGTTCAGTGATAGAACAAATCGCGCCGTATTACTCGGCGTGTTACAGTAATATAAGAACATGAATGATAATTTATTTAATAATTATTGTCATGATGAAAATCATTCCTGGAAGATCAAAAAAATCTAATAAAAAGACTGATTAATCAATAAGATCAATTTTATAAATTGATTGAAATAATAAATTATATCGCGCGAAAAACCCTGACTACGGAAAACATTCAATCTGAAGTAATATAACACGAGGCCAGTGGCTGCTTTGCATTAGAGAAAACATGTTTTTTTTTTCTCACGCAAGCCAAGCGAGCCAGCACCAAAAATTCTCAATTTCGGTTAGAAAGCATAATAGAATCGAAGAGAGGTAAGCAGGGGCAGTTGAGGTGCCGGGAGTATTTCAGTTAATTGTAGATATAGAAGAATCCCACTTCAAAAAGCCTACAAAGTAGATATTACGCCATGGTGGCTCTAAGCTGTCATCTTCGATCAGAATGAAATATCTACCCTACCAATGCGTTTTTTAAGGAAAATTGTTCATTTTCGATTTTTTTGAACAATCCATCATATTTTTAACTAAAAAATGTTATTGAGTCAGTAACTCTAGGGCCCCGTTGGTCATCTAAACATTTTTCCCGAATAAAAACGATGTCATATAAGCTTTTTCATTCAATGGGATGATATGTGATGATAGGTGAAGATATATCATCTCACGGATCCCGCTAGGGTTGATATTGTATTTGAGAAAGGCAAAAGTTGATTTTCTCAGATTTTAATATGATAATATTTTAAATAATTGAAACCCTTCGGTTCCATGCATTTTTCTTGATTTACTAAACAATTTTTACTTTTACATGTAAATATTTCTTTACTTGCATCTTTTAATTTGATTTGCGTTTATTGAAAATTTGTACAAATTTTTTAATACCAGTATACCTAAAGCATCACGAAAATTTATATATGCATATATATAATTTTATCAATCAAAAATAACTTCAAATCAATTCCGTGACGGTCCTGAAAGAACGTTCTTTTGCGTTCCCTTGCGTTTCCAAAAGTCGTAAAAAGAACGCACGGAAATCGCATTTTAAACTCCTTTCTTCAATGATTTGCTACATGAAATCATGTTGTTAGGTTGAAAACCCTAGCGAAACGCTCACGAAAGTTGACTCTCGCCAACTTTCGCCAACTCTCACGAGGCCAAAATAAGGGTCTTCGAAGTTTAATTTGCATGGTTTCCGATTGCAGAATCGAACATTTTATGAAAATCAGTGATTCTGAAAAGGTTTTACACAACGTACAGTTGTGAAACCTTTTCAGAATAACTTATTTTTATAAAATGTTCGATTCTGCAATCGAAAACCATGCAAATTAAACTTCAAAGACCCTTATTTTGGCCTCAGAGTTGGCAAAAGTTGGCGAGAGTCAACTCTCGTGAGCGTTTCGCTAGGGAAAAAGATACTTTTGTTTCATGGAAATGTATTTAAAAGCTATAAATGTTTCCAGTCAAGTTAAAAAAACCTGCAAAAGTGCAATAAATACCATACTTGGTTGCGAGTAGCTTCGGCGCATGCGCTATGAGTGAATTCCATTCGTGGCATGGCCACTGAAGTGGTTACCGATGGGCCCAAGGGCGCTCTTACATATTTTAATTCTGAATATGGGATATCAAATAAAAATTGAATAATAACCGTATCGTGCATCTTCTAACATTAGAGCTATTAGAACTATTAGAATCGTGGGGGAAAGGGAATTCCTATTCGCCTCTGATCTAAGGGTGGGGACGGCTCCGCTCGATCATTGGCTTTCCCCCCACGATTCTAATAATTCTAATAGTTCTTATATTAGACGATGCACGATAAGGAATTTAATGATAATATAATTTCTTTTTTAAATGATTATTATATTTTATTTAAGTTACAATCTTTTGAATATGTAAGTGTACTTTATTAACGAAAAATTTTATGTATTAAAATAGAAGTTTTTTTCTGTCATTCTTACACCTACCTTAAAACTCATTTGATGAGAATTTAGTTTGTTTGAAGAACATAACTTTGGTGCGTTTGGGATGTACGGTATGACCGTTAGGACGACGTATACAAAATTTTTATAAAATATGTAAAATTTTTAACATGCATATAATACTCAACTATGCTTTCATTCATGTATAAAAATTTTTATTATTCTCTATACAATAGTTATTATTATAAAATATATATTCATTATTTATCATTTTTGTTATATTTCAATCAAAATATATAATTTAAGATATTGACGTAAGTCAAGGTACAGGGGACTTATTTTTAGTTGATAGGAGTTTTAAATTCAAAGATAACTCCAGTTTATGGTTCAAAATATTGGAAATTTATTCCTTTTTTCTTCCTCACTTTTCTACAAATTTTCCTACAATCTATATTTTTTATATTCTATTATTTGCTTCTGTGTTCGCCTAGGTAGGTTGCGTTTCCTTGTCGTAGGTAGTGGTCGGTCTCCGAAGGAAGAACCGTGGGACAGCTTCCGGAAAATGTTCTTCCGTATTTTCAGTTGTAGTAAAGTTAGGAGCCGTGGGCGACTTCTGAACGAATAAGTAAAGGTAAGAGCCGTGGTCGGCTCCTGAAATAGTAAGTAAAGTAAGAGCCGTGGGCGGCTCCTGAAATAATAAGAAAAGTAAGAGCCGGGGTCGGCTCCTGAGAAAATAGAAATGGTTCAGAGCCGTGGGCGGCTCCTGAAATAAATAAGAAAAGTAAGAGCCGTGGGCGGCTCCTGAAATAAATCAGAATAGATAAGAGCCGTGGGCGGCTCCTGAAATAATAAGAAAAATAAGAGCCGTGGTCGGCTCCTGAACTAAATCAGATTAGTTAAGAGCCGTGGGCGGCTCATGAAATAATAAGAAAAGTAAGAGCCGTGGTCGGCTCCTGAGAGAATAGAAAAGGTTTAGAGCCGTGGGCGGCTCCTGAAATAAAGAAGAATAGTTAAGAAATGTGTTCGGGGTAAGAAAAGGGTGGTCTATATTGTTTCTCGTTCAATTTAGTGATGCTTGGTTAGCGTTCACTGAGCTTGAATGTCGGATGACGACGAAGGTCGTGTTAGGATCAGTCCTCGTCCTATTGCTTTGGTCGCTGATGGTAAAGTCCCGAAAATCAGTTCGAAAAGCCCTGAGGTAGGCTCTCCCACCAATCTTTCTCCCACCCGAGTTTTCCCACTTTGACGTCATGCGCGCTGAGAGTTTCCACTACTCGAAATCTCATTTCACTCGAACCGAAATAGGTTTCCCCACTATTGTTCGCCCCAAAACATGAAAAAAACCGATTTTCCCCGACAACACCGTTTTATCGGATAAGGTCGCTCGAAATAGAAAAATTGAAAAACCAAACCCAGAATATGAAAAAACGAATCCATTGTACTGAACGTACAACAATATGTTATACTTCATTCCTAGTAATTTGTGATTTTTTGAAGTTTTTAGAAAACTCCTCTTGAAATATCGGTATTTTTTATAACATTCCGAATTTTTGTAAAGTCACTTTGTAAATAGAACAATGCTTCATAGAGTTCGTATAAGTTTTTTAAAGCTGTATCATAAAAACTTTATAGAATCTTTATACAACGATGGCATTTTTATGAAATGGATTTTAAAATCGACTATATAAAGATTCGGTCTTTTTTTCAAGATTTTATGAAGTTTTGATAAAGTGACGTTATAAAAAATGCGAAATTTTATAAAAAATACCGAAAATTTTTAGGAGTTTTATAAATACTTAAATGACTAAGGATATTATATAAAGGTCATAATTTTTCGAACCTATCACATTAATTGGAAGACAATCCAATTCTGCTTAAAAATGATTTTTTCCGATATTCACATTACCGCGCATAAGTTTTTCGTTGTATGAAAATGATTCTTGGGTAAAAGTGATAGAATTTGTGAACGTATTTGACTATCAAAAAATATCCAATCGCTCCGATCGAGAAACATAAAAATCGACAAATAAGACTACCTGAAGTTTGAAGTTTTTAATTTTAAGTGTGATTTTCATAATCAGCGACCTCGGAAACCCCTCTATACTAGGTTTTTCAAAAATATTATATTTAAAAAAAATGTCGGCCATGTTGCATCCGCTATTTTGAATTTGGAATTGTAAGTGTTATTTTCGAAATGAGCTACCCTAAAAACCTCTGTATACTATAAGTTTCACAGATATCTCATATTTTCATAAAAATTTAGGACACATTGGATCCATCATAAAACTTTTTTTTAATTTCTTATAATTTTTTAAATTTATAATAAATGTGTAAATAACAATTAAAAGTAAACTTATAAACATGAGAATCAAATCATAGTTCGGTATTTTTTGCATGTTAATGTTAACGGTCATAACATTCATCCCAAACACAGCAAAGTTATGTTCTTCAAGCAAATTATATTCTCAGAAAATGAGTTTTAAAATAGGTGTAAGAATGACAGAAAAAACCTTTCATTATTACACATAAAATTTTTCGTTAATAAAGTACACTTACATATTTAAAAGATTGTAACTTGAATAAAATATAATAATCATTTAAAAAAAATTATATTATCATTAAATTATTCTTCAATTTTCATTGGATTTCCCATATTCCAAATTCAAATATGCAAGAGCGCCCTTGGGCCCATCGGTAACCACTTCAGTGGCCATGCCGCGAATGGAATTCACTCATAGCGCATGCGCTGAAGCTACTCGCAACCAAGTATTTATTGCACTTTTACAGGTTTATTCAACTTGAACAGAAACATTCATAGCTTTTAAATACATTTCCATGTGACAAAAGTATCTTTTTTTAACCTAAAAATATGATTTGATGTAGCAAATCATTGAAGAAATTAGTTAAAAATGCGATTTCCGAGCGTTCCCTACTTGCGTTCTACTTGTCACAAAATGGAACGCAAAAGAACGTTCTTTTGCGTTCCCTCAAATCCGCCAGGGTTGATGTAAAAACAATGAATATGAATATATAGTTTTTACTATAATAAAAATTAATAGTTCAAAAAACGTATACTTCTTCTAGCAATCGTGATATTTAGCCACATCAATAATTCCTATTTTCGCGAATCAAATACGTTCATTTATGCCAAATATGAGTTACATAGTATATATTTCGCAAATACTGCGATCCCCAAAACACTCTAACTAAAAACTTTCGAAAAACGATTTGCATTTATGACGCTGTTCAAAAGATGTTGTTATGGCACTGCGTGCAAGCTTAAACATGCGCAGTGGCAACCATAGGCCCTTCCGAGTCCGATTTGATTTACGTTCGTTGCGTCTCCACCTCGTAACATGGAAGTTGACCCCCCCCCCCAAGGATATTGGAAGAAGGATGCCCGACTCGCTACAGTGAAAGTGGCCAGTATATCGTCAGCGATGTGGGAGGAGCCATCATTGTTCCCAATTGTTCCTTTCTCTTTAGCTGTATAATCTCCTCTTCCTTGCGCTCATTAGTTGAATGGAAGAAACTCCTTTCACATATCTGGCGATATACGGGCCGTTTTTCGAGCAGATTTCGCGACGAGTCGGGCTAGAGCACTAAAATATGTAGGTATTCTCGAGCGCCATTTTGGGTCCACCTTGAGAAGTGCAAAACTCAATATTAAACATACGACTGCAGACGACAAAGTGGACCCAAAATGGCGGTCGAGAATACCTACATATTTTAGTGCTCTAGAAAAGGAAGATAGATGAACTGTTGCGTACCCTGCACGGGGAAAAAAGAAATCACGCATCAGCATGGTGGACCAATGCTGACCCCACATCGGCTACAGCAGCTCCGAGTCAATGCTGATACAGCATGGGCTATCCCTACTGAAAATATATGTATACGTATACGCACGCATACGCACACGCATATATGTGTGCGGCATTCACGAAACGCGACATCAATGTTCTCTCAACATGGGCATCGCTGCTAACGCAAAATGGTCACGTGCTACATAGGTTACCGGTACTGCCGCTCTTTTGCATTCACGCTGAGGCAACTCTGGAATATCAGCATTGACTGCCCATGTTAACACGCTTACGATTTCCGGCCGATATAGCAGTTTTACATGCTGGTTCGGCATTTCTTTTTTCCCCGTGTGCAGTCCATGTATACTATTAGGTCTATGACTCTCTCCCTTGAGCAGCGTTCGTAAGTTGTAGCATAATTATGCTACGTGAAAAGGACAAACTTATGTTTTGCTTTACGCTTGAGACAGAAAGAAAATCGATAGTTACGAACCCTGCCCTGGAGTCTCTCTACTTTTGACCACTGAGCGCTGAAAATCGCTATATATAAATATACATTCCAGCTAAAAAAAGCTTGTACTTTTGACCACCATGGCGCTTCACCAGACATTCTAATGTAAAGCCGGGTCTATATAGGTCGCAGCGCGGTGTCATAGTGTCGCGAGCAGAAAAAGTTAAATAGTTTCAACTGCGTACGACACCTGCGACACTGCGCTGCGTCCGATATAGACCCGGCTAAACCCGACCGTGTACGAGCCCTGGTTTGCCACCATCCACCATTTGTCACTGTTCAGGGCTCGTACACGGCCGGGTTATTCGAGTGTCTGGTGAAGCGCCACGGTGGTCAAAAGTATACCCACCCGATCGAAAAACAAATGTCCGAAAGATATCTGAAAGATGTAGGAAATCTGCACGTGGATATCCGAAAAAAATATCCGACGGATATTTTTTGTACATACGAATGTAATGCTTCCGGACAGAATGGCGGCGATTGTACCGTAGAGAATTGTCTAACATACATCCATCAGATGTATTAAGTATATCCGTAGTATATACGAAAAATATATAGTACATCTTTAATACATCCATATTTTTATTTTTTTCCACTCATCAAATGATTTTCGATGCAATAAAATATGACCTTCCAGGTCAAATAATCCTTTATTGTATGTTTTTACACACAACAAAGGATCAATTCACCGAGAAAGTCGTATTTTATCACATTGACAATATATTTTTGATAGATAGGATTTTATGTTGAATGGGCTTTCAGGTTCGAGGTTAGATAAAAAAAAATTGGTGATGAGGCAGAATTTATTTATTTATTTCATGCATTTATTTTAGAACAAAAGAGGGTTCGCAGTACAAAAATTAAATTAATTTTATTTCACGTCTACCTCATTTAGTTGTCCTTCCTAAGTCTCAAATTTTTTTATACGTACGAAGTTGACTCACGATATTTTCCAAATCTTTGAAGTTGCTGAAATAATAAAAATGCAAAGACGTTAAATTTTTTACGAAAATGAAAAAAAAATTTCAGACGCATGTACTATTGCTCAATAATATTTATTGACATTGTTTTTTTATACTTACCAATTATGAAATTATTGAACGCCCGACCTCGATTTTATATGTTGACAATTTTTTGTTCACATTTGTTGACAAGCCATACATATATGTGAAAATGTATGCGAGCCGATATCTGTTATACATCCGTTAGATCTTTGTTTAGTACATCGAAATATAGAAATTTTGATGATTTTAGTGTGATTACACTAATCTAAAGATTTTAATATTTTCATATGAAAAATTTCTAAATTTTACGAAATTTATTAATAATGTATTAAAAATATTTCTTGTAGCGTTGTTGAATTGTTATTAGCGTAAATGAAAAAAGTGTAAAAAATGTTTGAGAAAATATTTTCTATATTGCATCATTTTTATTTCCTCTCGTTTTTATTTTTCATTGATTAAGGTATGAACTACATTCTGTAAAAACCGTTACATGCCAAAACGTTTCGTTCGTAAGGGAGAATTTTTTCCGATTGTCCAGCCTGTCATTACAAAGTGATTATAAAATTTTAATATATTTTCACTTTTGTTGATCTTCAGACACTGTAATGTGTTCCATATAATGATGATATATATTCGAACCGAAAATAATTAACGAAAAATTCCTAACTAGATGTTCAATGGCTTGGAATACAACTTGAAATCAAGCTTATTCTTATATCACTAGAATGCTGAAATATTTATTATCACACATAATTTCATAAGAATACTTTCATTCTCATTGCTCTAAAACACTTTTGAAGCCGTTCATAAACCTTGTGTCCTTCTAGGGGCGAGGGGGAGATCAGATCAAAAGACACGCTCCATGTTAATGCTTATGGAGAATCATGACACAAGGGGGGGGGGGGGGTTAAAAAACCGAAATTTGAGTCACGAGGTTTATGAACGGCCCCTTATTACATTTTAATGTTTATTTAGGAGTATGAAGGTAGGTCTATTATGTATCGAAAAAATATTCAAGTGTGAAATTATGCGATGATGTCAACAATCTTTTTGTCCAATATATATATTACATTTTCTAAAAAATTTCCTCGCACTTAAAAGCAAAATCAATAGATATAAAAACGATATCTCATGCTTGAGAAACGTTCATTTTATTTCCAACTAAATAAATTATTCAATATGTTCAACGTGCTCACGTTTCAATGTTTTTTCGGTAAACAAAGATGCCTCTCGTCATTATACTATTTCGTACAAATATGAATACATCGAATTACTTTAGGAAATAATAGAAGGTTGCAATTTTTGCATTTTTATTGTCCATCGACCTAGATAATTAAAATTTCAATCAGGTCTATAAAACTAATAGTTCCAGCTAACTTTACGGCTTAGACCATATAGTACATGGACTGCTAGTTGGCCGCCATTTGTTCGTCGCACATAGGAGAAATGGACGTGACGTCATAAGGGTACGAAGCCCTACGAATGGTGTTGATCGTACGCGAACTGTCGCGTACCCTGTGTAAACACAAATGACAACAAACAGTCGTCAAATACGTCAAATACAATCGCCAAATTGAGCCAAAAAATGAATAAAAAAATTTTTTAATAGAAAAGTGTTCATGTCCAGAAATGTCATCTTCGCACTATTGTTTTATCTGCGGGCAGATTAAAGATGACCCGGGAAATAGAATTTCTTACCACAAGTATGCATCTTTCCTACTTTATTTTTATCCGATGTTTTAAAAAAAGGAACAAGAATTAATTTAATTTTAAATTTTCTTATAGGATTCAAGCAGGTAGGGAAAAAGAATGGCTTGGTTTCTTTGGCATAACTTTGGAATCACTGAAAAGCCAACCTCGATTTGCCCTGTTTTGCAACAGACATTTTGCCCCCTCAGATTTCAATTGCAATGAGCAAAATAAAAAACGCGTTCTTAAAAAAGGCTCAACTCCTTCAATTCGTTTTATCGACGAGTAAGTATCAAAATTCTGCATTTTAAAAATGCATACACCATGTCGTTTCCTCCTGCTACGACTGTTATTAACTTTGTTATGAATTTTACAGTGAAACATTGTAAGCTCGGAAAATTCGACTGATCAAGTCGGACAATGATACTGATGAATGCGAAAGATCAGTTATTAAATTGTTTTTTTTTCAAAAATAGCCAACCTGTTGACGCATCGGACAAAAATTGTCACAAAACGTGCATTTACTGTCGAGATACAGTAACTGTTGAAAAAGGATTATCTTATTTCAAGTATGTTGTGGTTGAATATATAATACTAGTGTACTTTTATAAGTATATGATCAGTATATAATTCGTATTACATTTTCGATCTCGATTCAACATAATAACTGATATTGAATAATTGATTTTAAATCAAAAATTTTCTATTTGGAAAAATTAATTGTCAAGAATCAAAGTAATTTTTAAAAATTGTTTTTTTTTTAATGTTTACTCATTATCGTTCAAGGTACGATTTTTAATATGTAATAATCATTTATTTTATATTCCATTTTAATTTAACTTCAAATTTTGTGTGTGAGTATGAAAAAATTTCACAGTTACAAAGCATGCAAATATTTTTAGTTTCCCTAAAGATGCAAGAAAGAAGTCATGGATAGACGCTTGCAACCTAAAGGAACACATCCCAGGAAGTGCACGTTTGTGCAGCATTCATTTCGAACCGCACCATTTTTTGAAATTGCCATGTTACGGGCGTGCCATTCTCGAAAAAACTGCAATTCCTACTTTGTTTCTGCACAACCGTGAGAAGTTGGTGATATTTTTGTTGTATTGCTTTATTTTCCACTGAACTTTTTTCTCAATGACAATTTTTTGTTCGCGATAATTTTTTGTCAACACTGATTACCTACAATGAGTTATAATTGGTATAATAATAATGAATATTATTATAGAAGCACGGACGCGAATTTGATGGAAGTATCATCTTCTAGCAACACCAATGGGGAGTCTGTGTTCATGGATGCTGTAAATGGTAATAATGATACATAAAATTTTTGCTCTAAACTTGAAAAAAAAAAAAAAAATTATAGCAAATAAAGTACATGTCAAGAACAATAAGAATTATGAACAATAAATTCATCATTTGTCAGAGGTAACCAACTGTGGGGAGGACGCAATTTCAAACAGCAGCAACAGGAATGTACATTTGTTGGGGAAAAGCATCGAAACCAATGGTATTTTTTTCCTAGAAAATTTTACTAAAAAGCCATGGGTTGAGTAGCCCTACTTATAAGATTTTTGATATATCTTTCAATTTCCAGCCAATGAAAATTCAGAGAATGGGAAAATGGACAGCGAGCCCCATACTGACGATGAAAGCGCACAATTCACTCCAGCAATCGCTTCTACTCCTTGCAGTAGCCGCAATCAGCGTAGGCTTTTCAAGAGATTGCAGTCGGATCAGGAAGGTACGTTTCGAAAGACGAGTAGGGTCTATTATTCGGCCTTTAACCGTCACATCATTAATGGAATCTTGTTTTAAAAATGTCAAAAACAATAAATATCATGGTAAATGTTCCATAATTGAAATGAATTAATTCTCTTTCACTGGGTGTGATATGTTTTGAAAAAAATTTTCATAATTTATCATTTTTCGGCATTAACTACCAAGTTTTGTGTAATTTTTTTATTTAACTAATGACAAAAAGATAAAAACACTCATCAAAGAATGAGCTGATAATCTATCTACATAATTTGAAATTTTTTCGTTTGTTTTTTGTTTGTTTGTTTTTTTTTTTATAGTTCTGAAATGAATAGAAACAATTGTTTATTTACTTAACGTTAAATCATTATAACAAAAATACTACAATGAGAAATTTAAGACTTAAAAATCAAGTTTTTCCTATTTCAAATAACTGCATTTTGAAAGAATTCATATCAACAATTTTTTTTTGATTTGTGATAATTAAATAACTAAGATGCATATTTTGAAAAAAAAAAAAAAAAAAAAAAAAAAATTGCATATATAAATTGAAAAAAAGTTCAATCGACACAAAGAATCGAAAACAAATTACATATTATTAACCACTTGTGGTAACTCATTATTTTACTTTTTAATAACTCACTTCCTGTTAATGATAACTACTTCAATTGTATAACACCTAATGATCTTTATTTGATATTATTTTTTAATGAACTTTATAGTCCGTGAAATGCATTTTATACTATAATGTCATTATTTTCATTTATGAATAATTTCATGGATTTATCCATCCAGAAATACTTCATGCAATTGTGTATAAAGAAAAATGTTAACAAATTCAGTTACACCATCCATTACTGCTTAGATTTGTCGGACCATTCTTACTTTGAGAAGATGCAACCGAAAGTGAAAAAGCCACGTTATGCAGGGGACATTGGGCCGTTGCATATGCGAACTCCGCGATCAACGAGAAAAAGTTTCAAACTCATGCAGTCTACCATTCAGCAGCAAAGACACAAAATTGATCTTCTGCGAAAACGAGTCGTTTACAAAACCAAAAGAATTCGAAACTTGCTCGGTGCAGTTGAAGAAATGCGAAAAAAAAATATGTTAAGTGAAAGGGCGACAGAACAAGTTATGGTAAGCAGCAAAACTTAATGAAATCGTAAGATTAATTACAATTTTGAGATTCCCAGAATCTCGCAATTGCAATGTCTGGCGAAATTTGATAGCTTTATCTTGATAACAATCTAAGAATTCGCGAACTCTATAGAAAAATTACAATTCAGAAAATTCTTAAAATTTTGTTGTAAATCTTAAAATTTCGATGATTTGCAAAATCATTGGAAACTACTACAATCATGGAAAATCTTGAGAATGATTGAAAATCATTTAAAATTATAAAATTACATTAAAAATTGTAATTTTAGAATTTCCATGCATATAACTATCAAATTGTAATTTCAAATGGAATTGGAAATTATTTAAAATCGCTCAATTATTATAATGTATTGTTTATTTATATTCATATATATTATATGATTTATCTACACGATTGATAGCTGTAACAGCTTTTTGCGTATAAACCGGTGATCATAGCTTTATGTATGATAACAAAGTCACATGTAATTTTGAGATTTTCGAAACTCTATATTTTCTGTAGGAAAAATTACGTATCGGTTACTTTTTGGCGCTCAAAAATACAAATGCGATGATACTTTCTCGTCGAAGATCATATTGTACCATTGTGTGGGATAATAAAAACTTGGCTAACTTGACTATAATTATTGGCACTATTATTTTACACATCATGAACAAAACTTTTCATCTTTTTTTTAAATTTAGAATGAACTGCTAGAGACTCTACGTGTTCTCAATGAAAGAACGTCGCAGAAGAAAAGACAGCAGTACGACGCACATTTGCGCCAATTCGCTCTGACCCTCCAGTTTTATTCCTCGAGAGGCTACGATTTTGTGAGAAAACAATTTGGGAATCTTTTACCTGACCCTTCAACGATTCGACGATGGTTGTGTTCCACGCATGGGCGTTCAGGATTCAACCGAGACGTTTTGGAAACCTTGAAGAAAACTGCTGAATCGACAGGAGAACCGATTGTCTGCAACTTGGTGGTTGACCAAATGGCTTTGAAAATGCAAACTGTGAGAAAGCATGGACAGCGTTTTGGCTACGTTGATTGTGGTACCGATCCATTTACTGCAAAACCAATTTTTGAAGAAAGTAATGAAAAAGCGAATCACGCTTTAGTTTTCATGATCGTGGATCTGAAAGGCCGGTTCAAGGCCACGCCAGCGTATTTTTTGATTAACACGCTTACTGGAGCTGAACACGCCAACTTGGTCACCATAATGTTGCAACTACTCGATGAATATAAAATAAATATTCATTCAATCACGTACGATGGCGATAGAACAAACAGCACCATGGCCAAGGTATCAGGTGCCAACATCAATACAGAAACCGAAGCTACTCATTTCTCTTTCCCGCATCCAGCTGAAGGGAGGAATCACTCTGTCTACGTCTTCCCAGATCCATCGCATATGGTTAAAAATGTACGCTACGCTGTAGCAGAAACTGGCCCCTTTTACGACGCAGACAAACAGATTGTAGATTGGGACCATATTTTGACTCTTGTGGCGATTCAAAATAACGAAGGACTCTATGTGACGAAAGTGACAGAGAGGCATATACATATTAATGAAAATAAAATGAATGTACGTTTGGCAACTCAAGTTCTCAGCGATTCAGTGAGCAAGGCATTGAATTATCTGGAACCTAAGATCATCGATACCCGGGATGAAGAACGCCACACAACTGTCGGGACAGCAAAATTTTGTAGCACCTTTAATGATGCATTTGACATGTTCAACTGTCGCAAGAGGTACGGCAATAACCCATTGAAACAGCCTTTTAGAATCGCGTTATGCGAAGAAAACAAAGAAAAACTGCAAAATCGAGCAGAAGAAATAGAAAGATACATTCGGGGACTCAAGGATGGGAAAGGAAGACCAGTTTTATCTGGGCCGAGAAAATGCGGCTTTTCCGGCTTCATTGTTTGCCTTAGAAACATGTTCGCGCTTTACGAGGATCTCCGTACAATATACGGGTATGAATATTTGTTGACGTACAAATTGTTTCAAGATATGATCGAGACATTTTTCTCTGCGGTTCGTATAAGAGGTGGGTTTTGCAACAATCCAACATGCTACCAGTTCCAATATGCCATGCGCCGTCTCACTACCCGACAGCAAGTTGCTCAATTTGAGAATGGAGACTGTGCCCCTGACGATATACCCTTCCTAACTGTATGTTGTTCGAAGAAAACAGTTAAGAGTACAGAAAACAACGACGCATCAATTGTTGAAAACGAGGAAACTGATCACTACGTGAAATCTTTTGACGATTACGATTTTGAGGAGGACGAGCTTTTCGAATTCAACTTGGAGATACCATCTGAATATGTCCAAGATGTCGTTCGCTATATAGCAGGATACATCGTCAAAAAATTCAAAGAAGGATGTTCGGTCAAAACTTGCCACGACTGTTTTGAAAGCATCGCAGGGGAACCTGGTTCATCCCGATTAATTGACATTAAGAGTCGGGGCTTTTTGGCCTATCCATCCGAAGAACTTTTCAGTGTGTGTTTGTTGATCGAACAGATCATTCGATCGAGTAACGATATTTATAAATCAAGTTTTGAAAAAGAAGTTTTGCAAAGAGTGACCTCTTCGAAGAAAAAACGATTTTTTTCGTCGGAACTTTTCGAAGATTTGCAGGAGCATTATTCAGAATTACTAAATTTTGTTGCACAAATGTATTCGGTGATTCGAATGAACCATGAAGAAGAGAAAAATTCGTAAGTGGAAAAATATGTTAGGCATTTACATAAAAAAATCGTTCTCTTCCGCCATCAATAAAAGGAAACTTTTTACCTTGGAAATGTAGTTTTATTTTCTTTTAAATTTAATAATTTATTATATATTCTATATTTCATTTAATACATTATATATTCAATATATGACAAAAATTATATTACATGTAATGTTTTATGCATTTGTTTTTATATTCATTTATTTAATTTATATATGTGTATATATATTTATTATGGATTTCATAATATGGTTTTTTTATACTCATAAAATATGAATCCTACATTTGTCATGTGACGAAAATGTCATATTTTATTGCCCTTAATTGTGAATATTGTAGGATATTGTTGCATAAACTGTTGTTTCACATCAGGTATCATATTAAACATTTTTCTTACACGACTACTCGCACTTTACAGTTTGAATAATGTTTCGAAAAAATTAGAAATTGTTAGGCAACGGAATATTATGATGTTGCGCACCTGACATGCATAGGGCCCGCAGTGAGTTCATACGGCACTGGACCCTTATGACGTCACCATAATCGACGAAACCTTTTACATTGCCTCTTATGGAAAAAGAGCAGTCCATGTACTATATGGTCTTAGCTTTACGGTCATATTTTAATTTTTTTTTAATTTTTTATTGATTGACCTCGTAACGTTGTAATGAGACCTTGGTTCGCTTGCTAAAAACCACGAAACGAATAAAATTTATTTTATCCATTTTCGTTAATATTTCCTGCTAACATCATACGGGTGAAAACGGCCGATATAAAATAACACATACTCGCCGAGTAACAGGGTCAGAGTGGGATGCCCCCAACTGTGTTAATTATGAATAACGCTGGCATCCCTTATCAGAGCATTACAATGCAAACGCGGCTTTATCGAGGGCGATTTAATCGTATTGCAATATGTCGCGCGGTTTCTATCGATGTTTTACTAACAACAACGTAAGTCAAACGAAAAATGCAATATCGCAGCTGATTACGTGCCAGTATCTAAAATTGCAATAATTATCTAGAAGTTTTAAAAAAACGTAGTGTCGAACAGTTTCGAATATTCTTAAATTTCAATCAGATTTCTTTAATTTTGTCATTTTACCGCACGCATTATATTATGTGAGGTGTTAAAAATATAGTTTTATCTGATCAGTATAATATTCAAACTCATATCAATCGCATAACTTCAAACTTCACCATTCTAACGCATTTTATTACTGAAAGTCTAACAATACGCAGCATAATATATCGCCATGATTAAAAAAGATTATATAAACGAGTCGGTTCGATCGCAACATATTAATTGTGCTTCGGGAAAAATGCCGTTGATTTTATTCGAGGCATAATAGCTATTTTTTAAAGAAACCTTGAAAAATTCAGTATTTTACTTATTTTTCATTTTTTACACAAAATGTGTTTCAATATTTTTAACCAATAAAACCGTACTTTGCAATGTTCAATAAATTCACACAATTTGCAGTCGAGCAGAAAGTCACTAGGCGAAAGAGAAGTTTTATATGTCTCGATTTCAAAAATTTTTTGTAGACTCATATTAAACTCTTGATGTCTTTATACACAGTGATATTGATAAAACACAAGCAGAATATTACGAATCACAACGATCGAAAAATTTTTTTTAGCATTATTTAACGCAAGTTGGCTCTATGGCGTCTAGGAGTACTATTTTTACTGTAGATGCTTCGTAGAACATTTTCCTGAATAATTGATAAACATTACATTTGATAAACATAACACAACATATTTCAGTTATTTTCCTGCTCTTGCAACGACTTTTAATTTCATCTGAAATCATAACCTCATTTGACGTTTTCGCGGAGAATGACCCATATATCGCCATGATTTAAAATGGTTATATAAACGAGTCGGTTCGATCGCAACATATTAATCGTGCTTCGGGAAAAATGCCGTTGATTTTATTCGAGGCATAATATACCTAATTATTTGTATCGCAGCAAATTAATGCTGCTGTTTTTTAACGAATGTGGGATAAGTCCGAATATTTATATTTCTTTACAATATTAAGCATGCATTTTTATACCACGCTCTATTAATATTGGCATTCATCAATCGCAAAACTTCAAACTTGACCATTCTAACGCATTTTATTACTCGAAGTCTAACAATACGCAGCATAATATATCGCCATGATTTTAAAAGGTCATAGTAACGAGTCGATTCCATCGCAACATATTAATCGTGCTTCGGGAAAAATGCCGTTGATTTTATCCAAAGCATTTCTATCACGGTACAAAAATATCACGGCGTTGCCGCGCGTTAGTAGTAGTCGATGTTCTCCCCGGAATGTGCTGCCACCTACTACAAATGCGCCTAAAAATCGCAATTTCTGAAATGCGAAAATTAAAATTAAAACTTTTGGGAATTCATCCATACTTCGTTCGGGCCATCTGCGAAGACTTCTTAATTAAGTGTCTAATAAGAGAGTGTCCACCCTCGCCCCTTTTTCTACTTCCTCACTAAAAATTCGGAAAAATGCGTGCTTTTGTACGCAAACTTACACATTTCCGAAGTCTAATGAGAATCGCTAAATTTTAACACTGTCGATGAAAACGGAGAATTTTTTAAAATTTCCCCAGATAGCTCTTACAATTTCTTTTTATTATTACCATTTTTATTATTACTATATATAATTATACGTATATTTATTATTATATAATAAATATTTATAATCATATATATATATATATATATATATATATATATATATATATATATATATATATATCAATTCAGGTTATTATTATATTGTATTATTATGATAATATATATTTTACGTCAATATTAATACATATTTTGAACGATGTGTATTTGTACCCCTTAAGCGTCAAAGTACAGGGTGCGCCATTTCTTATGTCGGCATGTAAACATTGAATAACTTGAAAAAAAAACAACCGATTTCTGTAAATGAGGTATTTTTATTTAGTTTGGTCCTTTACAATTTATTCAGACTAGTTTTTGAACACAACATCAATCAAGTGGCCGCCCTTATTGTTCACAGCAAAATATGCCCTTTTTGCGGCGTTTTCCATTACCTTTTCGAGCATCTCGGGTGGTATAGCAATGATTTCGGCACGAATATTTTCCTTAAGCTCTTCAATGGTCTGCGGCTTGCTGGCGTACACTTTACTTTTCAAATAACCCCACAAAAAGAAGTCTGGAGGGGTCAAATCTGGAGATCTGGGTGGCCATTCAATGTCGCCTCTTTTTGACATCAGTCGTCCAGGGAATTTTCGTTGCAGAAACTGGATTGTTTGATTCGCAGTGTGGCAGGTCGCACCATCTTGTTGAAACCAGTAATCTTCAAGACCTTTTTCACGCATTTGTGGGCAGACATAGTGAGCCAACATCCACCGATATCGGTTTCCATCGATCGTTTGGTTCTCTTTGAAAAAATAAGGACCAATGATGGTTTTGGCGCAAACGCCGGCCCAAACAGTAACTTTTTGGTCATGCAATGGCGTTTCATGGATCTCGTGTGGATTCTGCGTTCCCCAAATGCGGCAATTTTGCTTATTAACGCCTCCAGAAAGTTTGAAATGTGCCTCGTCGGTCATTAAAATTCGCTTCCAAAAATCAGGTTCAGTATCAACTATTCGAGCGATTGTTTGTCCATATTCCAAGCGACGTGGATGATCTGTAGGCAATATTCTTTGTGTTAATTGCATTTTGTACGGAAACAAATGCAAATCATCTTTCAAAATGCGCCGTAGAGTGGTTCCACTGATGCCGAGATGCTGAGCGCGGTGACGATATGAAACTTTTGGGTTTTGGGCAACGCTCTCTCTGACAGCTTCAATCAGTTCATTTGAACGTCTTGGTCGTTGATGAACGGGTTGTTCGCGATCTTTCACTGTCCCGTGGTCACAAAAATTCGACACCAAACGACGAATAGTGTTGTCAGATGGTGCCTGTTTGCCAAGATATTTTCGACGATATGCTCGTTGAGTTAACACAACTGAACGACTATTTTCAATGTACAAAGTAACTATTTCAGCGCGTTCTTTTGGTGTGAAGCGATACATGGTTGAAATTGTACTGAATTTACGTTTCCAAAACAAGTGAAGTCAAGTAAATCGGTTGTCAAATGTTTAAGTTATTCAATGTTACAATACCGACATAAGAAATGGCGCACCCTGTATATATATATATATATATATATATCAATTCAGGTTATTATTATATTGTATTATTATGATAATATATATTTTACGTCAATATTAATACATATTTTGAACGATGTGTATTTGTACCCCTTAAGCGTCAAAGTAGCTCTAAGAAAATTGCAAAATACGTTAAAATGATTTACAAATTTGTCTGCTCCTATTCTTTTTATATTCATAGTTTTATTGCATACACTACGAAAATTTGTCATCGAACGGATTGCATGGATGGGAGTGCAGTGAAATTCGCAAGGTAAATACAAATCATTACCACATTTTCGATAACTGTGTTTCATAAATTATATTATGTACTTTCAATATACCCAATCAACGCGCTCTGAAAAAAGGTAACACAACACCATCATGAAAATGTTGGATTCCCAGGTGGAAATGAAATCCAGTAGACTTGACACGACTTATTTATTGAAATTACTTCCTAACTTTACAAAATCTGGAGCCTTTCTCTGCGCGCTCCGTACGTGGTACCCTTTTTATAGCTAACTAGAGTACTGATAAAATATCTGATAGTCGAAAGATAATATCCGAATACACATCTATGTCATTCTTATTATATCCATCAAACAAAAAAACGGTAAATGCTTATTGACAGAAGATCCGATGCACTTAGATAGTTAAATCGTATTGTACGACCACGATAAACGAATACAATACTTATTGACTATCATGATATTATAAAAGTGAGTCCTCAGAAAAGCAAAGTCCCAAATATTCGAATGGGCGCACAGACAAATAAAAATAGAAAATGTATTGATAAGAATAATATGATTATCTGGTACGTTATACAACAAAAATTATTTTGACAATAGTAACGTTAAACGTCGAAGATATGTATTCGATCATATATAAGCATCTTACACTTAATATATTCAAACTTCTTAATTCTTTCGGGTTATTTTGATTCATTCGTATTTTTAAACATACAATATCTCCATAACATGTGAAAACACAGTATTTCTCGCACTTCTTCAGTGTCTATACATTTTGAAGGATTTCTTGGTATTTGAATGGATTTCTCGATAGCTTTCTAGAGTTCAATTATCTACGATTAAATGTTTTATACGTTTTGAATTTTGTAATTCCTTGGATTCGTTTGAAAAGTATATTTGCATAGATTAGGAGTACTCAAACGTACTGATCAGATTTTCAGTATTCCCTTTTTTTTTAATTTCCAAGAAATTTGCAAAAATTTCTTAGTGTTTTTATCATTTTTATGAATCGTTATAGAGGTAAATTTCTAGTATTTCATGCCTTGGAGTTTGATGCTTAAGAGATATTAGGTACTTCAATAAATATATTTTTTCAGAAAAGAGTAACTTCGCTGATTTTTATTATTCCTCGTGTTTATGACTACTTTGTTATTTTTCACATTTCTTCATTACTTATAAATGGTAAAGAAATTAATGGTTTTTGTTGGATTTTTTATTTATTTCTGGGATTCGATGGTCTTAGATTCAAAGTTTGATAGGTTCCTAATAATTTTGAAGATTCGTAAGAAAATGTTTTCTGCGTGGATTCGATGTATTTTTAATATATTTTCTATTTTCATGTATGAATAGAATCTAGCAAATACAGACGTTTAAGTACATTTGCGATTTCTTTTTTATTTATTATTAAATCGCTATGTCAATTTCTCGAAATAATGCTCTGAAATTCGAGGTTGAAAATTTTTCCGTGCTTTTTCAAAATTTTATGTTTTTTTTTTACAATTCTAGTGTTCTCGTGATTTTAATATAGATTTTTTGAATATCGTGATCTTGCAAGAATTCATGAATACAAAGTTTATTTATTGTTAGAAAGTTAGGGTCTGTAAAGCACACAGCACCAAATTTTTACATTTCCTAGTTTTTTGGAGGGAACTCATTTATACAAGTAGAATTTCAATTGATTTTCTTGAAGACAGTATCTTCAGAGATTTCTGGTATTTGAAACTTTTCTGGTACCTTAAAAACTTTTCATGTTGTTTTATTATAGGGCAAAGTCCCACAAGAGGGACATCCCTCCAAGGTGGACACCCCGAGAAATTTTTTTTGCATTAAGTGATGGCACTATGCGCTTCGTGTCAGTATTACAGTTTGTGAATAAGCAGTTTTTGGTTATATCATAGAGTTGCTAATTACTAGCAACGGCTGTTTGTCCGCTGTACCACTCATTACGAAAAAGTCACTCTCAAAGTTTTGAGGACGATTCGTATAACAGGGATACAATTGTTATCGAAAACAGTGATCAACTTATGACCCTGCTTACGTTAACAGATTTGCATTATATGGCGAGTGAAAATATTTTTTGTTTTTGCCAATGAAATCTCGTAATAACCCTAAGGTGTAGAATTTTTTTTACCACAAGGTGCACACTTGCTTTTCTTATGGAAATTCAATTCGAATGCTCGAATGCGTACAATGAATTTAATAGAGACGTGCACTAAAAATGGGTCAAAATTCGCGGCTCTTGGTACACTTTTCCTTATCGTAACTCCGATGGTTCTGATTCTAACCTTTTATTTTGCTATTTTACGCTTAGTATTCATTTATTTTTTTATATATATATAATTTTTGTTCGCCAACTTTTGATGTTATTTCGAGCAGTGATGTTTTTGAAACATTGAAGATTGATGAAAATGATCGAAACGTGAATTTTCGGATTTTTTTCCCAACTTTTGAAGTGGTTTTAACCAAAGTGTCAGCCTCGGGGCACCTTCTTTTAAAGTTAAAATTTTCACCTATTTTCAAAATCAACTTAAATTATAGTTATTTCGATGATATCGAAATTGTGTTTTATAAATAGTTAGTTGATAAAATAAGGTTTTAGAAAATATTAAATTGTACGAGATATGTAATGTTATTTGGTTTATACAATTGTGTAAAAGATTGGTTTCCACCTTGGGGGACTCTCCCCTACATTCAAGTTTATACATAAGTATGGAGTATTTCATAATAATCTTAATCTTGGGCACTTGTGTTTTACGTGAAAAAAAATTCAATGCAAAAAAACTGAACCGATTTAGATTAGCACAAGATAAAAGATGTATGTTTTTTATGTATATATATGCAGTTCTTCCATCCTATCTATAATAATTGCAAATGACGTTGATTTATGCTGGTAGTTGATATAATATTTATGTACAGTGAATGTATCACATTGAAAAGTGACGGTGTAATAGTATATTTCGTATCAAGGGGCCTAGCAGCTTCTTTTCATGCGCGACGACAACATTCTCGGAACGAGGGAATGCCGAGTATTTTGCCGTCGCGCATGAAAAGACGCTGCTAGGCCCTTCGATACGAAATATACTTTTTTATAACCTTTAAGGAGCGGAGTGGGCAAAAAAAGAGAAAAAATACAGTTCGCATTATGAGCAAAAATAAACTTTCCACGAGGGTGTCAGTTGTATCCCTCGCCTACAGTTCGGGTTATAACTTACCCCTTCGCGAGAAAATTTTTTTTACCCTAGATGCGAAATGTACTATTTCAATTTGAAATTGAGTAAGAAAAATTACGTTCTTTTTTGGTGCGGGTAATTTGTTATACCCTGTATAAACGAAAGATTTTATATTTGTTAAACACTTCAACTCTAATTATAATTATAAAGACAGCCATAATATTTGAAGGGCAGAAAAACTGAAGGGGTAAGCGCTATTTTCGAAATTTTTCAGGGAATCAAAAAGTTTCCAATTTTTTTTCAAGTAGATTCAGTGTAGACGTACGTTCTTTATCAATTTTATCCCGTTACGTTAAAAAATACAGGTTCTCCGATTTTTCAAAGTCTGGGAAAGGGTTAACTCGGTTAACTCCAGGGCAGCAAAACATCTAAGAGGGGTAGCTCCATCGTTTTTTTTCTCTCTCTTTTTCGCGTTCAGCGTGTTTGATATTGGCGATTAAATTTAGAAATAATAACACAGTTCGACAAAATTTGACTTTTGGAAAATTACTGGCGGAATTTTTATAAAAACTGATTCCCTAGGTCGTCAATAAACCATTTCCAAAAAGGTTTTTGTTCGCTGATATCGTTTTTGAATGTCATTAACAAAAATAGAAAAAAAGTGTAAAATCGGATGTATATGTCCGATTTGAAAAAAAAAAGTTTTCTTGCTCTCGATGAGTAGAATCTATTCGCCCGCATTTTTTCGCGAAAAAATCATTATTTCAGCAAGTTGATATTGCTGAGATAAAGGCCGTTTTATTTTTCGGAAAAAGGTCTGTTTACTATTCCGGCATTTCTCTCTTCTTTACGGTGATTTGGATGCCGATTTCTATTATTTAGGCGAGTAGATAGTTGAATTAGACACAGATCCTCAGAGACTCATTCAAAAAGTATCAGTCCAGCTTCAAGCAGGTTGTAGAAGAGAGAAATGCTGGAATAGTAAACAGACCTTTTTCCGAAAAATAAACGACCTTTATCTCAGCAATATCAACATGCTGAAATAATGATTTTTTCGCGGAAAAAAAGCGGAGAAATGGATTCTTTTCATCGAGAACAAGAAAATACTTTTTTTTTTTTTCAAATCGGACATATACATCCAGTTTCACATTTTTTTCCTATTTTTGTTAATAACATCAAAAAATGATGTCATCGAACAAAAACCTTTTTGGAATTCGTTTATTGATGACCTAGGGAATCGGTTTTTCCAAAAATTCCGCCAGTAATGTTTTTGTGTTGAACTGCGTAATTTGAATTCCTTTCGGGGACATTTCTACCAAATGCGTTGTGTACGCTGTGCCCTTTCTCCGGCTCTCACGCCGATCGATCTTTTTATTTCCCATATAGTCCGTTCACAGCAAACGAGAAAATATTGGATGATCAAATCCTCAATTCAAACTCGATAACTTTGAATACTTTTTATGTCGGCGCTTTGATATTTTATGGAAAGTATTCAAAGTCATCGAGTTTGAATTGAGGATTTGATCATCCATATTTTCTCGTTTGCTGTGTTGATACTGTACAGAATAAAGTGAATTATGGCTCGATTTGTTCGTTTAAGTACGTAGAAAAACATACTGGCTGCAGTTTTTCAATATATGTAACGGAAAATAGGTACTGACGTGAAAAGTGACCGACGAAGTACAGCGTGACAGCAGTTTTCGACCAATAACACATTAACCAAAAATAAAATTGAAGAAAACTTTCCTTCACAGTAACCTACCAAAGCGCAACTAGGCGCGGATCTACGGGGGGTGTAGGACATCCGGGACATGTCCCCCCCAAAATCTCGGCCACAAAATTTGAAGGCGGATTTTTACCTATTTTTCAACTACGATGAATTTGTAAAGTTTGATAAAGTTTGATAAATATTTACTGTTGACCGATTCCACTTGAATTTAATGTAGCATTACGGGTCGGCATTTTAGTCCGCTTCAATTTTATGTATTTTGTACCTGTAAGAATTTTATTCGACATGTGTTTTTCATTTTCCCGTAGAATAACTTTTATCGTCAGCTATAAGGTACATATATGTACATATTTGTCTGAGGCTGTCAAAATTGACTTTTCAGGTTACCGAATGAAAATTTTTTTTATATCTTTACGGCTGTAACAATTTTTGACTGATTTTGATGATTTTAACGTCAAAATGCGTGGAAAAGTTTAAAATGTCTAGTAGTTCCAAAATATGAGATATTTACGTATTATCTCGTTTAAATCGTAACAACGCAAAAAATAAAAATTTTTTCAAAATTCATTATTTCGGAATGCATTTTTTTCGCAGTAAATGAAGCACACTCATTACTTAGAATTTTCAAAACACCGGACTTGTCATGTGTCCGAATGACGAAACTCCGGAAATGCAGAAAACCGTGAAAAAAATTGTACGAAACCGCATCGCTCCGAAATACGATTCCCTCGATTCTTTATATTCCCGCGATCGCTTTGAACCGAATATTCATAGCGCCGATTAATAAAAGCGCCGTAAATTCGATTCGCCGACAATTTTTAATCCCGATTCAACAAAATCCCGGGTTGTCGTTTTTCCGCGAAAATATAAATCCGATTTTTTGAAACACTGAACGCTCCATTCGCCGATTTTGTTTTTTTTTTTTCGTTGCCTCAATTAACCCCAGTAACCGAGTTAGCATTGACCAGCCAAAATGTGGCATTGGCGATTCATGCTTCGGAATGCCGCCACGCGACGCTAGCGGAAACAGTCGAGCAATATGCTGCGTAAGCTATTGCTGCGGCCAGCGTTTCAATTCTTCCCTAAGAATTAAAAATTGCGCGCTCGGAGAACCTGCCGGGAGCCTTCAATGACATGACTATGGAGAGATTTTTTCTGATCATTCGCAGGCTAGTCCAGCTATTGCTTTTGGCGCTTTTGTCGTAATTACTGAATCAGACTCCTTACGCATTTTATCGGTCACAAAATGCATATTTATCAGGAGCGTAGGCCGAAAAAATTTTCGAGGAGGGTTTTTCTGAAGAATATATTTCGTCCGAGAATTCATAATTTTTCATCTTTGAGAATATATTTACAGGAGAGCTATTAAACAATTCTTTAGATTTCAGAATTTAAATGTTTAACAAATTTTCGAGTCCAGAGTCGCACATTTTTTATGTTCCTAAATAGTAGAATTCTATTTTTGTGATTTTTAACTGATCTCTGAGGTTTGGATATTTTTTACCAACACTTTTGGTTTTTTTTTAACCTAGAGGATTCTCTTACCATATATAAATATAGGTTTTTATAGATTTTTCTGAAATTCAATGCTCTAGGATTCAAATTTCTGAAAAATTTAAATATTTTGATGGATTTTAGAGGAAATTATAACCACCCGGATTGAAAGTTTCTCATAAATTTATAGAATTTTCATATAGTATGTTATTTATCAAATTTTGGTGTAGTTTTTGGTATTTTTACAGATTTCTATTATTTCTAGGGATCACTCAACAGATTTTCAAAAATTGGATGCTCTAGTATCAAAACTTTCAAGGATTTTCAATATTTTAATTGATTCATCATAAAACTGTATCTTTCATATGTCATTTTTTTATATTCCTATACTTCATATATTTTTGTATTTCTACAATAATTATGAGTGTATTTAATTGTAGAACTTGTAGAAATAAAATGGTATGTATTTTTATTGTTGTCTATAATTATTTTCGGAATAATATATTTATTGAATTATGTATCGAACTTCGTAAAAAAGTATTCTCTAGGATTAAAAGTTTCAAAAAATTTTAAGAAAATTATATCTAAATAGTTTTAATATATTATAAGATTTATAGTAGTATTTTTCGCATTTTTCTAGTATAATCTACGAATCTCTGAAGGATTTCTGATTTTCAATAGTTTTATAGATTTCTTATAATTTTGTAGATAGCTACAAAATTTATGTAATAAAAAAATTAGGCCATCATTTCCAAGCAGAATCTACTTCTCGAGAGGAAAGAAGCTCGCTTGTTTTTGATCCTAAAGTCCCGAAAATTATCACAATATCAAAACGTTTTGGAATCTCAACATTCCAGAAGTCAGGTCGCTTCCATGTGCACGAAAATCATATTGATGTCGTTAACCAAAAAAAATAATTGATGTTGTTAATTAAATAAATCCGTCCGAGATAAAAACTCGAATATACGTACATAAATATATAGTTTGTTTGCCATGCGGGGGATGATGTTGACGTGGTCAATGTGGGCAATAAAAATTAATATTTCAATGTAATTTATAGTTTTTCAGTACCCTATTATTCAATTCAAATTCAGTTCAGCTCAAAATTAAAGTTATGCTTACAATAAAAAGGTCCCGATAATCTAAAATGATTGTCAATTCGCGAAAGCTAAGAAAAAATACAAAACTGATAGTACGGTTTATGCTTTTTTTCTACTATTGAATAAAAATTATAATTTTTCGCGTCGGATTATCTCTAAATTCATGGATATAATTAAATGAAAAGACTTTTATCATCCAAAAACGTATCAAATTTACGAAAATTTGCGAAAAATACGAAATTGACAATACGGTGACTTCGTGTTCTTCACAATTAGTTTGCGGTCTATTTTTCGCATCAATTTAGCCTCAATATAGGGTCATACACTAAATCCAGAAGCTTTTTGAGCATTTTGTAAAGTCAATTTGAGTCAGTTCCATAGCTATAAGATCCAAAATTAGAATTATTCAATATATCGCGACGTTTTAACAACGTTTCTTATGATTTCTTCAATAGAACTTCAAACTCATCTTGCTCTCAGCTCTTTAATCTTTCGAACATTGAGATACACCATTACACCTTATAAATTTTTTTAATTTTTATTATTAAACAAATTTCAAGAATAAAAATAAAATTATTCAATATTTGCAAAATGGAAATTCATTAACAATGCAGTAGTAGTGTAATTTTATTTGAATCGAAAATCGTCCGAAATCGTGCAGTTCTCGATCCTGAAACCGAGGAACCTACTTCATTGTTCACCCAGTCTCAATGATTCGTTTTTTATATGCCTGATTTCTCTAGATTTAACAAAAGAAATCTACGGAAATCAGGCAAATAAAGAAACGAATCATTGAGACTGGGTGTACGTATTACCAGCTTTCCATGTAATGTGTATGTATATAAATATCTATAAAATTCCCGTAACGTCAACTTTTTCGTCTCCTAACCGAAAACATGCAACTATAGCAAATGATCCAATTTTTGTCTTAAATAAATATATGCATTTTTTTCTGAAAATCAAAAAATTTGTAGTACATGATGTACACGATGAAATTATCGTAAATTTTTTTCGTCAACGAGTAAAATGTATTGAAAATGCGTATTTATCGCTTCCCAGTCAGTTTATTGATAAAATCAAACGTTTCAACCCTCGGTGTGAGGTCCTTTTCTATTCTATACAGGGCATATTAATTTATTATGTAATGTTAATTTATTATGCAATAATGTATATTTATGTACACTGACATGTTTTGAACTGAAAATTCATTTCAGCCCTTGAAAACGATCCCACACTGAGGGTTGAAGCGTTAGGTTTTATCAATAAACTGACTTGGAATCGATAAACACGCATTATCAACACCTTTTTAAATTCTGCGTTATTTTTCTTTCGAGAAAAAATTCGAATACACATAAAATATATGCAGAGGATCTTACATTTTTATGAGCAAGGTCGTTGTATATAGTATATTTCGTAATAAGGAAATAATTTATTTTTCATCATAACAGCCTGAAAAGCCTAATTTTTATTTAACATCGGCTTTTTCTACCGCTGCGATTAAAACAATTGTTTGCACCATGGAAAAGAATTAATTTCACCCTCGGGTGAATGTATCTCGAGCCGAAGGCGAGGGATATAACTTACACTCTCGTGAAAAATTTATTTTTTCCATGGATACGAAATGTACTATTTGCCCATGGTGCGAACGATGTTTTGTGTTTAAGCGAGCAAAAAAGACCATTTTTACCTGCTGTGGAAATGAAAAAGAAATTCAAATAATCTTTTTGAAAAATCTTCTCTCCGAAAAAATACTTTTGTTAGCAATTTTCATAAATGTGCAATGTTGCGTACCCCGCATATGTTATTCAATATACGCACATGAGTAATTAGATTATTATTATATTAGTATTGGATTACATTAAATAACGCGATTTTTGCATTATATATATATTTGCAATATATTAAATATTCATTTTTTTTTATGCAACGTATATAAAAGTTGCATCAGCTTATTTTGCTTTTTTTCCTAATCCATCGCGCCATTATGATACGACTTTGCAAAAGTATGATTATTCAGCTATTTCGGTTTTTTCCCCAATATCTTGTATCAGCTATTTTTACCAAGTCGTTTCCTTTTGTATAATTATGCGTGTTTCGGCAATAAATAATAAACAATAAACATTTTTATTCGTGTCAAGCGGTGTGTTGTTTTTGAACATTTGGTGTTGGTTGTGGGACACAAATTCTACCATATGGTGGTGAGAACGCAGCAAGGATCGAGTTGTCGTGAATGTTTAACGAAATTGGGAACTTTGGAGGCCATCTCTGACCTTGTTGGAATCAACTCGTGAAACATCCAACAAAAAACTGGCGACGAGGATCAGGATCAATACGTCATCTTCAAAACTAGACGTATTCTCATCAGAAACTATTCACGTCGGGCCGTTATCGCATCAGAGGAGAACTTCAGGCTTTAGCAACTCTGCCCTTCGAAGCGAAAGGACTGCCTTTTACTTGCATCAGTACGTCAATCCTGCTACGTGAACTACCAAACGTGAGTTCCGCATTCATGGTATTCTCTGAAATCTGCCAAATCTGCGCTGAAATTCTCCCCCTTCCTTCCCAAACTGAAATTCTAAAATACTGAAATTCTCAAATTGTGAAACTCTGAAATACTGAAATTCTGAAATCGTAAAATTTTGAAACACTGAGATTCTGAAATTCTGAAATTGTAAAATTTCGAAATACTGAGATTCTGAAATTGTAAAATTTCGAAATACTGAGATTCTGAAATTCTGAAATTGTAAAATTTTGAAATACTGAGATTCTGAAATTCTGAAATTGTAAAATTTCGAAATACTGAGATTCTGAAATCCTGAAATTAAAGCTGTAACTCTGAAATACTGGACTTGTAGGCTCTGGTATCCTGAAATGCATCGGGATTCCAAATAAAAATAAGACTTATATTTAGGCTTATATTCAAGTTCAGAAAATTTTTGAAAAATGGCACAGGTTAGCGATTCTGCGACTGTTACGTACAGTCTGGATTTTTTGACAAAATTAATACCACAGACTTTCGATGGTGACCGTTTTAAAATTCGGAGTTTTGTCAAGCAAATCGACTCTGTATTTGAACTTGCGGCGGAATCACAAAAACCTGGGATATTGTTATACGTGAAAAGCAAAATCGTGGGTAAAGCACGTGAACAGATAGACGTGCATTGCAATCTAAATACTTGGCCCGAAATTTCTGAACTTCTTTTGAACCTTTACCAGGACAAAAAGTCCTTTGATCAACTCCTAGAGGAGTTGCACGCTATGAAACAGGGTAATAACGAGGGCATTTCAAGCTATTACCAGAGGCTCGAGAACCTCTCTTCGAGAATCTTGGGAACAGTCCATAATTCGGAAATCGCGGATGGCGAAATTTCCGGTCGTGTCGCATTGATCACGCAGATGACATTGAACCGTTTTACTTATCATTCTGTTGCCGATGTCTCACAAATGCTGCGTTACCGCGATTTTGGAACGATAAACGAAGCATTTTCCGCGGCGTTAGTAGAGGAAAAGGCTTTACAAGCCCGTCGCACTACCCCTACGAACCATGCCCGAACCCAAAAATGCGAGCTTTGTGGACGAACGAACCACTCTGCACGCAACTGTTATCAAAATTAACCCAACGAGGCCAAAATCCAAAACCAATATTCCAAGCTCACACGAACTCTTTTTCACCAAAATACTCCTCACATTCAGTTGAACGCAATCGACAACAGAATCAAATCCCTTTTTGTAAATATTGTAAAAAATCTTACCATTCTATAAACGAATGCCGAAAATTGAAATGGGGCAATGAACAGAAAACACGTGAAAATCGTCAGGAAACCTTTCGCCCAGACATTTCGCGAAATTCACAATCCCCAGCTACCAGTCGCAACTCGTCTCAACCTCAAACCTCGAATTAATTATTGGCCCAGAATTTCCAAATTCCTTCCAACACGAGTGACGAAATTGACGGAAGCTATGATCATTTTTTAGGACAAGTGTCCTTCTCGAAACGAATGACTTAGTTTATATTATGCTAAGATCTCCTTTTTCAAACTCATCCGACGGTACACTGAAATTGCTAATCGACACTGGTGCCGCAGTCTCTCTGATAAAAAAGAAAACAAGTTTAAAGAATTCTGAAAAATTAAATTCTGATAGAATGATTCTAAATGGGATTTCGCCCAACACTACAATTCAGACTCTTGGCGAAACAGAAATTAAAATCGGGACTAAAGATAAAATGTTTGATGCAAATTTCCAAATTATTGACTGCGATACTAATGTTCCATTCGATGGATTGATAGGCTGTGATTTTCTCACTGCACATAAATGCAAAATTGACTTTAACAAAAATTCAATTTTTTTTGGCTCTATACACATGAACTTGCCAATTCAAAGTAATACAACACAATGTACTACGTCACATGTGTATCTAAATGCCCGCAGTGAAACTGTTGTACGAGTTCGCGTTGATAACCCGAACAATATCGCAGAAGGAATAATTAATGCCTAAGATTTGAATGAGGAGAAATATTTGAAGGTACCCAGAGCCATTGTAAAGGTACTACCAAACAACGAAGCCATGGTTACGATCGCTAACATTTCTCAGAATCGCAAAGTAGTCGAAACTCCTATCCTTACGATCGAACCGATCCCGAGACAGAGCTTTATTTTTATAAATTTTGATAAGGAGACCAATTTACAAGAGAGAGAGCAAAAGATTATGGAATCACTCAATTTGGAACATATAAATTCAAAGGAAAACAAGGACTCAATTATAAAAATTTGCCAAGAATTTGTCGACATATTTCATCTCCCTAACGACTTGCTTACTATTACCCCAGCTGGAACCGCAAAAATACGGTTGACTGATGAAACCCCCATACATACAAAACCGTATCGTTTCCCGGAGATACATAGACATGGAATCGATCGACAAGTAACTGATATGCTTAAACAGAACATTGTCATACCCTCAACGAGCCCTTGGTCGAGCCCCTTATGGGTTGTACCCAAGAAAGGAGATAAATGGCGCGTCGTAGTTGACTACAGGAAACTGAATGAAAAGACCATAGGCGACGCATACCCGATCCCAAATATCGATGAAATCTTGGACCTACTTTGGACTGGGCGAGTGGTTTCCATCAGATCCGTATGGATCCTGATGATGCCCAGAAAACTGCTTTTTCCACGCCGAATGGACATTTTGAGTTTACCCGAATGCCTTTTGGATTGAGGAATGCACTCGCTATTTTTCAACGCGTGATGAACTCGGTCCTTTCTGGGTTAAACACGAGACAGTGTTTCGTATACCTCGACGACATTGTCGTATATGGGTCAAGCCTTTTGGACCACAATAAGAAACTGCGCGAGGTATTTCAAAGACTCCGAGATAACAATCTAAAATTACAGATAGAAAAATGCGAGTTCCTTCGGGAATCATGCCATTATCTCGGGCATGTTGTGACAAAAGATGGTGTAAAACCAAACCCCGTCAAGCTGGAAGCTATTGAGAAGTTGCCCGCACCAAAAAATGCCAAACAGATAAAGATGTTTTTAGGCATGACCGGCTATTATAGAAAGTTTATAAAAAACTAATCCAAAATCGCGAAACCATTGACCAGCTTATTAAAAAAAGGATGTTGCTTACACCTGGAATAACGAACAAGAGACCGCTTTTAGAACACTTAAAAATGAATTGATTACTGGACCAGTTTTACAGTACCCTGATTATAATAAAAGATTGGTCGTTACGACTGACGCGTCTAACGTAGGAATCAGTGGAATTTTATCACAGAACAAAAACGGAAAAGACTTACCGATAGCATACTATTCAAGAACCTTAAACCAGGCTGAACAAAATTACTCTACAACAGAGAAAGAACTATTAGCAATCGTTAATTCCATAGAACACTGGAGACATTTCCTTTATGGCAAAGAATTTGACATAATGACTGACCATCGCCCATTGCGATGGCTTTTCAATTGCAAGAACCCGTCTTCGCGTTTAGTCAGGTGGAGACTTTGACTTGATGAATATCAGTATCTCATTAAGTACAAACCGGGAAAAATGAACACAAATGCTGATGCTTTATCAAGACTTTTTCAGATAAATCAGACAGAGACTTTTTCAAAATCAAAATACGAAGACTTTTTGAAATTTCATTATTTGAATGAAGAACCCATCGTTTTCAAAAAGAAGACGAAACCTATACAGGAAATTCAAGGCAATACAATTTTATTATGGTCTGAAGACCTTGACAAGGAGAACTCTCATTTTAAATTTGTTCAATCAAATTTCAATCTCGAGGAGTTATTACCCAAAAAGAACGAAGTTCAGAAATTGACAAAGAAGAAACGGACAATTTATCTTCTTTTTGTCAAAGAAAATTTTCACGATAAATTAGAGTACAAAGACATTTTAGAATCTTTTATTGTATTGTAGAATATAATTAAAGATTCTAAGTTCACGATTGCACTTTCGAAAATCGGCTCAAATATTAAGACAGATATAGTAAACGAAATGATTAAATTCATATTTCCTAAGAATGAAATCAGACTACATGACGATCTCAAAATAACAGTAGAAAATGACGATGAAAAAAGGAAAATTCTCAATGATTATCACACGAGCAAATTGAGCGGTCATTCTGGGTTCAATAGAACTTATTTAAAAATTAAGGAAAGATTTTTTTTGGAACAATATGAAATCAGATATAAGAAGATTTATTAAAACTTGCCCTTCCTGTCAATTGAACAAGACAAATTTTAACCCGACAAGAAAACCTCAGAAGGACCATTTGAGAGATTGGCGATCGATATCGTAGGGCCATTACCATTGACCGAATCGGGAAACCGTTTCATTCTGACGGCCCAAGATGACCTGACAAAGTTTTCTTTTGCTTTTCCTATTCCAAACCATGAGGCTGTCACTGTAGCAAGAATATTGACGAATATTTTCACAACTTTTGGTATCCCAGATAGTTTTCTCTCAGATCAGAGAACGGACTTTATGTCCAATCTTATCAAAGAATTGGTCAAACTTTTCAAAACCAAACACATTTCCACATCACCATACAGACCACAATCAAATGGGGCATTAGAAAGTTCGCATCTCACTCTAAAAGACTACTCGAAACACTATATAAATCAGAATCAGACTGACTGGGACGAGTATACGCAATTCGCTACCTTCAGCTACAACACTTCGGTTCATAAATCCACGGGATATACACCGTATGAACTTGTATTCGGTAAAAAGGCTTATCTGCCAAGTTCGATTACTCGTGAGCCCAAAATTCGATACAATTATGATGATTACATGATTTCTCTACAACATAAACTAAACAACTCTTTCAAGATAGCCAGAGAAAATATTATTTCATCAAAGAACAAAAGCAAAGTAAATTATGATAGAAAAACTAATGATGTAAAATTTGAACCAGGAGATCTTGCCCTTCTTTATAGGAATGAAAATGTAGTTGGAAAAAGTAAGAAACTATTACCGAATTTCAAAGGACCATATAAGATAACTAGGGTGTTTGATAACAGTAGCGTGGAAATCCAAATCGGAAATAAACGAAAGACATACCATGCTAACCATTTGAAACCCTATTTTTCATATGTGGCTCATACAAATCTCGCTATTCCTATCCCTCTTGACAACAATCCTTGGCAACACTCCCGTGTTTTTTACCAATCAACCACTCGAAAAGACGAGCGGAAATTTCTATAATTTAGAGGGTACGGCTAGAATTTCTTCATCAAAATTAACCTTAATGACACATTTGAATATATCAGTTCTCGAAAAAGGAAAACTCATTCTTAATAACAGATTTTATTTTGCAAAAACCCTCTGTTCAGAGATCAAAAGTTTATCTCCTGCCAAACAAAACCCAAATTTTAATTGCGACAAAATTTTCCAAGGTACATATTTGATTATTCAGGAAATCGAAAAGAGTTCAGAGATTCTTAATGGTCTAGTTTTGCACCATGGCGCCAGATCGAAAAGAGGGTTGTTCAATGGGATTTCATATCTTTTACACTGGGCTTTTGGCGTACCAGACGCCGACGACGCGCAGTATTACACAGACAGTATCAAAACCTTATTGAATGATGAAAGGGAAACAAAAATACTATTGAAATCACAAGTAATGATTGTTTATAACGTTATTAAAAACCTGAATGCTTCCTTTGCCGCTCTAAAATCGCAAGAGACTAGAATAAATGAAAATATTGAGAAAATGAATTATTTTATTCATGAAATAAACGAGGTGCCTTTGGAGAATGAATACGAGAAAATCATGATCGAATTGATCACTGAATTGCAGGGTATGGGTGTGCGAATAAATCAGGAGTATCATGATTTTGTCGAAAGCATCACGTTGGGTTGGAAGAACATAGTGTCTCCATTCATAGTGACTCCGGGGATTCTCGTTGAAGAGCTGTCCAAGTATAGACGAGATTACGAGCTATTGATAAATCCGAATGAAAAAGATATTTCCTTAGTGTACGAATCGATAGACGCTCAAATTCTAATTCATGAAGTCAATATAATTTTTGCCTTGGGTTTCCCTTTAGTTTTAAAAACAATTTATAATTTGTACCGATTATTTCCTTTACCAATTCAACATTTAGATTCAATCCACTTCTCCTATATTGTACCTAAATCGCTATACCTACTTATTTCCCTATCCAAAACATCATATGTCGAATTGCGAGATTTGGGGGATTGCACCGAATACTTGAAATCGGAATATCTGTGCTTCCACCTACAAACGACGAAATCTGGAGATCAACCAACCTGTGAGACCCTGCTTCTTTCTCCTCATGTTTCCAGTATTTCCAAAAGCTGCCGCACGACGACGATTCTCGCAGAAATTGAAACCTGGCAATATTTGCACAAGAATCATTGGTTATATGTTTTACAAAAAACTATCACCCTCACTCTGATTTGTAAGAATGTGCAAGTGCAAGACATACTATTGAAAGGTACAGGGATTTTCCATTTATCGCCAGAATGCCGTGGATACACAGACATGTATACCTTGGAACCCAGAGGATATAATGACAAGAATGCTTCCTATCATACTCCAATGATAAACATAATCGAAGACGACTGCTGCGTACAAACCATAATAAGAAAACCGATAACCCAAAATTTAAAACCAATACGTCTAACTAACATTGACTTAAATGAATTAAAGAATGCGGAAATAAAGCTGCAAAATATTGACGAAGTCATAGAGAACAGGCTGAATGAACTCTTCGAGATTTCCCATACACCAATGTACGTCATAGTTTTAGCAATAATTGGAACTATAACTATCACCATCATCTGCTGCTGCGTTTGCTGCTACAACCGTTGCAACTGTTTTGAGCAAATCAGAAGACTGCTATGTTACACGAAAAACCCGGTCAATGGACAAACAATAAAACCCATAATTCTAAACCTTGTAAATTGCAACATTAAAACCACCAATGAAAATGTTGGGTTGATCCAAAGCCGCACAAAACAAACTAAACCCGAAACAGATATAACCCAGATGACTGAAATAACTTTGCCACTGTCCCCGAACTTCGACACCATTCAAGAAGGAAAAGAATTACAATTGTACCCCAACATCGCAACTCCAAGAATTCACCGAAGTACTACTCCGCTCCCTTAAGGGGGTCGTCTACCTTCGCGGTTTCGAAAAATCGATTTTTTTTTTTTTTGCTTATTTCGATTCTAGATGTTACTAGGAATACGCTCTGTGAATAATTTAATCGAAAACATGCTGTTTCACGAGCTATGGGGCCCCGTAGCTGGCCTCATCGGAGACTTTGGTTCCGCTCAGCGACAGGTTGCCCTGTCTCTTATTATTCTGCATGGACAATAGGAAAGGATTCTTTGTAAAATGTTTTTTGTGTGTTAAATAGGTGTTTGTAGGTAAAAGTCAACTTTTCTTACAAAATTCCATCACATCCTCAGTCTGCCAACGCATTTCAACACGTATCTTTCGCTGTTCACGCGTAGTTACTGTTTCGCTTGTTTTTGAAAGTGTTTTGTGCAAAATGGATAGAAAAAAAAGTCGAGCTAAAGGCTACAGTCGTGTAGCTGGTAGAACGAAAAAAAGAAAATCACCCAACCTTTTTTTGGCCGAAAACGAGACGTCGTACGTCAGCGCGTCGGCGAAGAAGCTAAAGGGGAACCGCTCTCTCCTACCTGCAATAACGCTGGGCTTCGCCTACTGTATTCTGGAATTCGTGTCAATTTTTTCGGCTATTTCTGAAAACTTAGTATGCAAAACCTGCCACGGAAAGGTCAAGTTTTCACGCACTGGAAAACAAGGACTGGGGTTTACGCTTCTCATAGATTGTGACAAGTGCGAGGATAAATTTGTCCATTCATGCCCAAAAATTAATCGCGCTAATGAAATTAATTGTCGGATTGTCTTTGTCTTTCGTTTGATGGGTCTCGGTCTTGATAGTGTCAATAAATTTTGTGGGTTAATGGATCTTTGTAGCGGGCTTGCAAAAAATACTTATTACGCGTGCCTTAAAAACATTGCTACCGCCGCGACCACCGTTTTCAATACCGTCCTGGACAAAGCCGTAAATGAAGAAAGAGAGTTCAATGCAGAACATAGACAAGATGTAAATAATTTCACTGTTTCGGGGGATGGTACGTGGAAAAAACGTGGTTTTTCTTCGTTATTTGGCGTTTCTACTTTAATCGGTATTTACAGTGGCAAAGTAATTGACGCGATTATTAAATCCAGTTTTTGTCAAAGTTGCGTTAAAAAAAAGGCATTGCAGGATGAAAATATTGACGAATTCGATTTTTGGTACGAAGAACACAAAAGTTCTTGCTCTATTAATCACTCGGGAAGCGCCGGAAAAATGGAAATTGACGCTATAACTGAAATGTTTGAAAGGTCGGTCGTGAGGCATGGGGTAAAATATGCGTGTTATATTGGCGACGGGGATAGTAAAACTTTCAATGGGATAGTTTCTTTGAACCCGTATGGTAATGAACTCACTGTTACAAAAAAGGAATGCGTTGGTCATGTTGAAAAGAGAATGGGGACGAGACTTGAAAATATAAAAAAAACTAACAAAGGCATTGGGGGTAAAGGCAAAGGCAAACTGACTGATAAACTAATAGGAGAATTGACAAAATTCTACGGCCTCGCAATCCGCAGGAATTCAGATTCAATCGAAAAAATAAAAACGGCAATTTGGGCGTCTTTGGACCATTGTAGTTCCTCAGACAAAAACCCCAAACACACCAAGTGCCCTCCTGGCGAAAACAGCTGGTGCAAGTGGCGTCAGGCAGAAGCGACCGGGACCTTGGCCACTTTTACTCACGATAGAGTACCTATCGATCCCTCGATTGTGAAACTTTTGTAATCCATCTACAAGGACTTATCAAAGGACACATTATTGGAACGGTGCTTAGGTGCACATACCCAAAACAACAACGAGTCCCTCAACAGTTGTATCTGGATTATGGCGTCAAAACACCTACATTCGGGAAAAGAAGTGGTTGAAACCGCGACTCATCTCGCTGTAATAATCTTCAACGAGGGATTTACGGCGATTTTGAAAACTATGGACGTTTTGGGGATCACCTTGGGGCCAGAAGTGGAGGCGTCTGCTGCACGACTGGACGAGGAACACATACAGCGCTCGGAGCGTAGGGTCAGCGACGCCGCGAAAAATGCGAGGATCCAATCGAGAGAAGAACAAGTTGCGAACCGAGAAAATTTTCTTGACGAGGAAGGAGAGCTCTACGGCCCTGGCATAGCTGATTAAACTGTAAGTTCTTCCAATCATGTTTTATTTTATTATATATCTTTAAACGCGTTTTCTCGAAAGTACTGTTTTTTGAATGGTTGGCACGATTTTGATGAAACTTTGAAAGATATTAGAAATCTTTTAATTGTTACTTATTCAGAACGTCTCTTTATGCTCAGACACGAGCTTTCCAAAAAAAAATTTTTTTTTTCAATTTTTTTACAGCCCTTTTTCAGTCCGAAAAATAGGATAAAAGAGCACTTTTTTTACTGAGGCTGCCATTTTGTTTGAATTTGAAATATTTCAAAAACCTTGTGTCTAAACATAGTCGCAGTAGTGAAAAATAGGTGAAAATAATTGGTTTCATGATTCAAGGTTCTGAGGCTGAGAATTCGTGCCACCAGTTTTACTCTGTCGCTCAGGTAGAAGTCAATTCGAGGACGCAGCAAGGCCAGAAAAACTAGCTAGGAATGGATTAAAAAATTTTTTTTTCATGTGAAAGAGTGTACAAATATAATGAAAAAAACTTTATGTCAATATCATGTTTAGTTTTTTTGCAATCCATTGTCAAAAATGAGCCCGAAATTAAAGCGCGAAGGTAGACGACCCCCTTAAAACGTTCACAGATGGATGCCTTCATGCCGCTGAATGTAGAGTACATGTTGATTCCATATTGTTTCATGAGGGCCTTAAAGTCCTTGTTGTAGAACTCTTTGCCTTGATCGACGTGTAGATTCTTGGGTTGTCGATCCTTTAGCGCAGTCTTCATAGCAGCAGTGACGTTAAGACCATTCTTAGATTTTATTGGTACAGCCCAGGCGTACTTGGAGAAGACGTCGATAACGGTGAGCAGGAATTTGTAGCCTTTATCCTTGTAGGTGGTCATGTCTACGA
>CM052022.1:35502218-35694718 GCA_028476575.1 Platygaster robiniae
TAACTTGAATAATACACATGGGGCTTGGGTCAGCGTCTCACCTGATAAAATCCATGTTAATTATGGAACAAATTCATTTGATACCATGAAAATTTATTCATTGTAGACTTATCACCTTAAATTATTAATATAGCCTAAAAAAGGAACATAATTGTCTCGAAAAGTGAATTTTTCTCTAATATAAGCCATTTATTTAAAAACAGCAGATGCTTACCTGTTCTTTTTTTTTTTGAACCGTTTTTGAACCTTGCTGCATGTACCTTAACTCCATTAAGTTTAAGAATTTTTCGAACAGTCAAAAAAAAGTAATGAATTTTATTATAAAACATGAGAAAAAATGCACGCATTTCCCACTTAAAATTTCAAATGCTTGATGGCCCCTGTTAATCTAGTCTAATTGTACTCAAATTCTAAATAAAATTATTTTATAATAACTTGATTAATTTTCCGACCGGTGATGGAAAAAATTCCAACATCGCTTAAATAACTGCCACTCTAGCGAAGGTGGGTAGAAAATCAATCAAAGTAAGACTCGTCGTATTGTCAGTCTCTCTGTCTTTGTCGCCTGTCGTATTGTCACATTAGAAAACCGGTTTGGCAATGGGACAATACGACAAGCGACGAAGACAGAGAGACCGACACTACAACGAGTCTTACTGTATGACAGGCACGTAAACTCAAGCGACTGTCACTTGTTAGTGTGTGTGTGAAAACTTTTGCGATGACTTATCGGCAACAAAAGCTGCAAAAATTTAACGCTCTTATCGAGAAAAATATGGTACGTACCAGGGGACTGACCTCATGTTGCTAACTCGGGCTGATTTAGCAGCATTAGGTTTCTTCTTCTGGTATGTAATGTACCATTATCACCAGGATAAATTTGTCCAATTTTTAGTATAAATAAAAAAAATGTGTCTACTAGATCTTAATTTATTATACATTTCAATCATTAGATAAGTTACAATAATTATGTACAATATTAGTTATTCATTAATGTATTTGTAATTGTTGAAACTTTTGAACTGTTGAAAGAAATAAGTTTTTTTTAAATTCACAATCAATGTACACCTGTTCACATGCATCACATTATTTTTGAAACTTCTTATGCAGCATTATACATTTTTCAGATGAAACAAAGAAAAAACTTTGCCCCTTTGGGAATCGTTGTTACAGAATGCATCCTCTGCATTTTGAAGAAATGTCTCATCCACATCGTAAGAACATATTTATTATTCAAAAATGAACAAAATATAGAGGGTGCGCGATCTGAATCGGGTCATTGTAATGCATAAATATCTTCGACAATTCTCAATGCATTTCAGATACATTTTTTTTACTATCACGAGAACCTTTTTACAATTTATCTCCGCTAGTTCCCAAAACAATATCGACCAAGTGACTTCCATTATGGCTTACACAAGAGTGGGCTCTTTTTTTTTGCATTTTTCATCACATTTCCCAACATCTCGGATGATATAGCTGCCATTTCGGCTTGAATGTTGTCTTTTAGCTCTTTTATGATCTTGGGCTTATTAGTGTAAAACTTGCTCTTCAAAAATCCCCTCAAAAAAAAGTCCGGTGGAGTCAAATGTGAAGATCTTGGCGCCCAGTCAATATCCCCGTTTTTTGACACAACACGTCCCGGGAATTTCTGACGCAAACAGTCTATTATTGCGTTTTCTGTATGGCATATAGCACCTATTTTGTTAGAACCAGAAATTTTCCAGACCTTTTTCACGCATTTGCGGTAATACAAAGTGCGCCAACATCTGCCTATATAGATCGCCATTAATTGTTTCAACAGGTCTGAAGAATAACGGACTAATGATTGGTGCTGTATCGATACATGGTTAAAATTGTACTGGATTGAAGTTTAATAAACGGTATTGATGAAGCCAATCGGTTGAAAATAGGCAAAGTGATGCAATTGTTTCATTGACCCAATTCATATGGCGCACCCTGTAATTTTTTTGTACTTATCACTAAATCTTCAATCAAAAAATTTTTTTCAATGTTTGATGGGCAACTGGAGTCCAGAGCAGAGAAATTCGATAAAAAGTTATTTATTCATTTTTTTTTTTTTTTTTTTTTTTTTTTCTTTTATTGTTGATGACTTGAATGAAAAATTCTAACGACTTTTATAGATAAATGATGAAAATTGTGCAAGAGTAAAATTGTATAATACCTTAATAGTGTATCTAGATTTTCTAGATACACTATTAATTCCTTAATAGTGTATCTAGATTTTCCAAAAAAATAGTTCATTGTTTATCGCGGCGCATTATTGTTGTTTCGAGGACAAGGGCGATAATTTTTCGTCCGAGGCGCTGGCCGAGGACAGAAAAATATCGTCTTTGTCCGAGGATGGCAAATGCGCCAAGGTTAACATAAGATTTTGTACGTCAACGGGTAAAAACGCGAGTTTGAGCGGAGCGAAAACGAGCGTTTTCTGCCCGGAGACGTACAAATATATATATTTCATGTGTAGTTTTTTCTTGCGTTGACATACTTATTTCCATATGAAAATTTTTTACATTTTATCGTACCATTTACAAGGGTCTGTAATTTCTTCAATTTTTGAGTAACCACGCTCGGCTTCTTTAAATCCTTCTCATCAATATTCGATTTCTCAGAGCAAAAAAATAGTTATTATTATCAGTATAATATAATAATCAATCTTGTTAATAATATAGACACATTAGTATGATTGATAATAACTAATAATAATATTTTGTAGTTAAAAGTGCTTATAATACAATAACTTTATTTTTAGTAATAATGTTTATTACTGAGATTAAGAATGGTGATTTTTTGGCTCGAAAAAACCGAATATTTATTAGAAGAATTCCTCAATTTTGAATTTCTACTTGATACTTGGTAGCTACATAATTATAAATTAGAAAAAACTCTTTAATTCTTTAATCCATCAAATTTTTGTGGATAGACACAATCTACATCATGTTTATAAAGCATTTCAAATGAAACTGTTGAATAAACGAAACAATAACAAAAAAAGTCGTTTCAAATTTTGACAGTTGAAAAGCTTGTGAATGGCAACCTGGAAACACCTATCAAACTCCCAGAAAAACTAGATTTCCAAGTCACGGACCAAGAAAAACTGACATCTCAACTTCAAGTCATCCAAATGATCTTGAGAAAAAAACGTGGCCAAGTGACACCAGTCACTAAAACCTCGAAACTAGAAAATTCCACTTCCAGAATCTCCCTAAAAGAGGATACAAATCCTGTAAAAACCGCTCTCCAGCAACCGGGAACTTCTAATTCTAGCCTCACCCCGAAACGCCATCCAAACCCTGGAAAAACCGCTAATATGCAACCGGGAACTTCCAACTCCAGTGTCGCTCAAAAGCGCAATCCAGATACCACGGACTTTGACTCCTGGGGAAAAGACCGAAAAAAACCCAGAGTTGAAGCAAAACCGAAGAAAGAGTCCCTGATCGACCGTTACGGAAAATTCGAAACCCAGGAAAAGCGGGAAAAAGCGAGATCTTTCGCCCTGGAAAAAATGAGACAACTGGGCCAGAAAGTTGAGCTCGCTCCTTGTGGAGAGTTCGCGTTGAAACACGCGCTTTCGGCTCCCTATCACGTTTTTTTCACTAGAGTTTCTGAAGAGAAGTCAACGCATTCTCAAGAAATTTCTGTAACTTTGCCAGAACTTTTGGATACAAGTCTGGGGTTGATTCAATCGAGTCTGCACTTGAATTTCATGATTGATATTGGGTGGTTGCTGATGAATTATATTTTGGCCACGCAGAAAAATGACATGCTTCTGGTTTTGGGGGACAGGTGCGATGCGGAGAGAGACAAATCTGGAAATGTGAGGTACGACGATCTTCCGGAAAATGTTAAGGTGGTAGAAAAAAGGAAAATGCCTACACCGTATGGTATACATCATTCCAAGGTAACGATGTTTCCGGAATATTTTCTTTTTGTGAAAAATTCATTAGACGATTTCTAATCTGAAAGAGAGGAAATAAATATAATTTTCGATAATTCCTATTATTTCTATGAAATTCGAAAAATCGCTGAAACAAATTCTAACGTTTGGAATTTGGAAGTTCTCAAGCTTCAGTTATTACTGAATATCATTACTATTTAAATGTTTAAGTTAGTAGTATTGTTTGTTGATTAGTTTAAAATTCTATTGTCTTTTTGGTATCATTTAAAGAGAGTTTGTTATGATTAAAGTTTGTGTTTTTTTTTTGTTTTGTCAAAGGTTTCCGTCTTGAAGTATGAAGACGGCGGCATTAGAGTTATTGTTTCAACTGCAAATCTTTACATTGATGATTGGCGGAATGAGACACAGGGGTGAGTAGCAAAATTTTTTTTATACTATTAAGACTTCCGATATTCCTATTTAATATCTGTATGAAAAATCGTCCATACTAAAAACTGATATTATTAAACGTGTGAAACAATCCACATAAGTAGAAAATAACCTCAATGAATTATGCACAAAAGTTGTAGGCAAAGTCGCTGTCTTTTTGATCTCTAATGAGATGCACAAAAATAAGCTGATTGTTTCCATGTTACCCGGGCTTCCTCCTTAAACTGTACGTCATAGAAAAAACGGATGAATTAAAAAAAAACGGACATACCTGACAGATCATTCAGTAAAAAAAAAGATTGAAACGACCTATTGTTCAATAATTTCACTTTGTCTTGTTAAATTGCGCTTTGCTTGCACATTTCTCTACAATCACAAAAGAAGTTTACATTTTCAGAAAATAGACGTAAAACACTAGTTTTCATTTCATCATATGGCGAGTTTTTCATCCGACTGATAGGTTTCGAGTAATAAGCTCTCAAGCATCGGGTAATTTCACGAGTTTTAAATGCTCGGTAAATCATAATTCCAAAAATAAAAGTCAAATGCGAAAAAGAAAAAAATACGCGTCGAATATTTTTCTACAATTTGAAAAAAATGGTACACTAGTCCCTCGCTACTACAAAGCGCTCGGGAGTCGCGATCCTCGATACAATGGCCGTGAGAGTAATTCCAAATACGTGACATTTTGAGTATCGTTTTTGTCATCGATGACTTCGAAAACCTCCAAAACTAATTTAAAATTCTTTTTTACCGAGCACATCATAGGGTCTAAACCAAGATTGTTCAGATAAGAGCATGGGTTAGGCGCATAGCCAGAAAAATTTTTCGGGGGGGGGGGGGTTCTGAAGGTGTTACTAAGTATGGAATATAGGTATTCTGTTTTTTCTATACATTTTTTATGATGCATTGTTTTTTTTTTTTTTTTTCAATCTAACTTGAACAAACTAGTTCCTCAATGATAATTTTTTTATTTATTCAACAATATGAAAGAAATATATGTGAATTCCTCATGTGCAAATCATAGAAGAATGTCCATCCTTCTCGATGATTTGGACATTTTATCCAAGATTTCATCGCCCGTCGCTTCTATACATCTCGTCGATGGATGTTTAAAAGATGGCTTGTGGCATCCCTCAATAGCACAGTTGTCTCTTAACTAGCTCTTGCAGAAGTCTTTACTCTAAACTACTTTCAAGTGTAACTTTATTCTTGCGTCGCTACTTCTTAACACTGGCTCTAGCTTGATGGAGTTGAGAGATAATCTGCTCACTGTCTTAACTGACTCGTAACTAATACGCAGTTTTACAGACTTTTAATCTTCACTTAACTAGTTCTTTACTGAAACACATCGTTCAGTATTAAAACTCTCTATGCACTAGAATTAGTTGAGAGAATTAAAATTCAACACCAGATGCGCATACACGCCTAGCACTTCTTTTCGTCGCAAGTTCTGTTCAATACTTGATGCTTTTTTGTGTTAGTAGTTTATTGAAACTTTTTTCCTAATAGATACTTGTAAAATTGATATTTCTGCAAAATGCAAATCCTTCCCATGGTTTTCAGGGTTCCTGATCATAAATTTGGAATTATATGTGGCATGGAACGACAAAAGGGACCTAAGGACCAAACTCGTCTTGGCTTACTTTTTAATGCTTTCGAATCGGATACTGTGCCTAACCGGTTTTGGTCTATAGATCCCTTTTGTCGTTCCACGACACATATTTGAAAAATTAATATTTTGAAATATTTTTTGTTAAAACAAATTTTTAATTCAACTTCAATTATTTGCAAAAAACTCTAATGGTTTCTATGATTTTTCGGTAGGCTTATTACGAATCTGGCATTATATTCGGAAAACTTATTTATTTAAACCTTATTTTCAACAAATATTTGTACAGTTTAAGTTTTATAAAGATAAATGCGCTCTCTGTGATTTTATGGACTGGCGATCATGAATTAAGTATGATATATTCATAATCATAACATTCATTTTCATCAACTATCACTGGAAATGATTATGTTCAAAAATTTGATTGTTTGGAAAATGCATATGCTTTTAATAGTTACCTCGTATGCTCATAACAAATCTTGTGTTACGTTTGAAAAATTAATTTGGTTCAACTTTTTTTCCCAAATACTTGGTAAACTGAAGTTTTTGCAAGATGCATATGCTTTTTATGGTTTTCTCTGCTGCTGATCATGAAGCGAGAGTCTGATTGGCAAATCTTATATGTAAAATATATGCTGAAACACACTATGCATAAAAATTTAATTGTTTGCAAGATGCATACATTTACATTACGGTTTCTCTGTCTTCGGGAAAATTCGGGAAATTCGGAATTCCGAGAAGTACCGTAATCCAGGCGGCATATTTGTTATTTCAAAATGTTCGGTAATTTTGAGAAATCCGGGATTTTAACAACTTCGTCAGTTGAGAAAAATAAGGTAAAAAAGCTTTAAGAATACTGATTATGAACTGATATCAATCTTCGAGATATTCGGAAGTATATTTTTAAACCGAGAATTCGTTGCAATTCATATCCTAATTCTAACAAATTATAATGTTAATTTCAAATAATTACTTAAAAAAAAGAGGGCAATTTTTTAGTAAATTTGAATACTGCGTAAAAAATCAAGTTATGACCACAAGAAAAACAATAGTATCGTTTCGAAAGTAACCCTTTATCTTTACAAAAATTATAAGAGATAAATCTTAAATAAGACTGCTACAAAACCTGGTACAGAGGCATCCGAAAGGCTTTTTAGTTTTAACTCTCACTTAAGTCAGGAGATAAGTTTTAGTAAACAGTTAGAATCCAGAGTAAAGACTGCTTTAAGAGAGCCTGGACTGCACTCATCTTATTAGCAGATGTTTGAGACTCACATGCTAATTAGGGAATTCCGGGGGAGGGGGGATATTATAATTCCGTAAGGATATGAAAATGAAGAAAGCTTTTAGATCCTGGATATTGTTAAAGGAAATTGTTAATGCTCATAAGATATAAATGGTGTAAGCAGTTTTGATTGCTACGATTACGAACACTAAAAATTTTTCTGAATTAAGTAAAAACAAAACGTATCTGACGGAAAAAGCACGGTTTTTTATAAAAATTCAGATGCATTATCACTTTTTCAGGGAGGGGGGGGGTTCGAACACCCCCCCCCCTGGCTACGCACCTGGCATGGGTAAAAAGTAGGGAAACATTTGCTTGTTATATCGAGGTTCTTTGTAGCAAGGGACGAGTGTAGAAATAAAATGTAAATTTCAAATGTAGAAACCACGTGAATTTACCTATATAATATACTGGAGGGGCTTTGCCCCCATGCGCGCTTCGCGCGCCAACCCCCATTCAGTATTAGTTTTAAGTTGTTTCATTTAACAAAATTTTTTTTAATAAATTAAAATTTATTAATTATTTATGAGTATAGTAAATAGATATACATTAGTTATAAAATATGGCATAAGCTACATTTTTGGCAAGTATTAGCTAAATCGTGTCAGTCGATCCTCCTCCTCTCCTTCCCGTGCCCTCATTCCCCGTCCCCCTACTTCCCCTACCCTCATACCCCTCTCCGAATTTCCCTCCCATCATTCCCCCTCCTCTCCTTCCTTCACACTCCTATCCCTTCCCTCCTTCCCCTCCCATCCCTTCCCTCCTTCCCCTCCCATCCCTTTCTTTCGCCCCTGCCCTTCCCCTCCTTCCTCCTACGCTACTTCTCCCTCCTCCCCTTTACATCCATCTTTTTCCCTCCACTCTCCTTTTCGCATTCCCCTTTTTCTTCTCCCCTCCTCTTCCCTGAGGCTGCCATTTGTCGGAGGAATGGTTTTCATGGCAAACTGGATATATCGTAGAGGGGAAGGGAGAGAAGGGAAAGGATGGCAGAGAGAAAGAAGGAAAGAGGGAAGGAGAAGAATAGAAGAAAAGGGGAGGGAGTAGAATTAAAATACACAGTGGGAGCAGCATTATAAACGGCGGGAGCGACAATAGCAATGGTTGCTATGGCAAGTGGCAGGCTCGGGGAAGGGGAGGGCAGAAGAAAAAGGGGATGGGAGAAGGAGAGTGGAGGGAAAAAGATGGATGTGAAGGGTCAGAGGGAGAGGAAGGGGAAGTAGTGGAGGAGGAAGGATGGGAGAGGAGAGGGGTGGAAGAGAGGGATGGGAAGGGAAGGAGGAGGAATGATGGGGTAGAGGAGGGGAGGTAGGAAGGGATGGGAGGGGAATGAGGATCGATTGACACGGCGGCGGGGTCAAGTTATTTGAGTTAACTCGAGTTCATTTGAGTTGATTTGAGTTGACTGACACGGTGGCGGGGGCAGCGAAGGTATCAAGATTTTTATAATATAGAGAGATTATGTTACCTGGAATGAGAAAAGGGACCTCAGGACTATAGTCGTTTAGGCCTACTTGAGTTAGATAATATGCCTAATTTATTTGGTCCTAACGCCCCTTTTCTCGTTCCAGGTCACAAGTACAATTTTTCCGATTTGGTAAAATATCATTTATCTGAATTTTAGACTTTGGGTCTCCCCCCACTTGCCAGCCCTGCCTACAAGTTCCCCTCCCAGCGACGGCGAGTCCCCGACAGGTTTCAAAAGAGATTTCGAAAAGTATCTCCTGTCCTACAACGATTCCGCACTTTTCGAGTGGATACATGTCGTGAGGCGGGCAGATTTTTCCTCCGTTAACGTGTTCTTCGTTAGCTCCGTGCCTGGGAGTCACAAGGACACAAACCTCCACGCGTTCGGTCACAGAAAACTCCGGAAAATCCTGTCCCAACATGCCACCCTTCCCCCAAATGCCCCATATTGGCCCATTGTTGCCTTATGCTCGAGCATCGGGAGTTTGGGACCGAATTTTGGAGCTTGGTTGACAACCGACATTCTTCCGTGCATGTCTGCAGAGTTGAATCGTGGGCCGAAGGGATCACCTGAATTTCGGCTCATTTACCCTACTATCGAGGATTATGAAAAGAGTTACGATTGTCGAACCGGGACCTGCTGTTTACCCTATTCGACGACTTTGCATTCGAAGCAAGAGTGGCTTGAAAACTATATGTAGTAAGAACGTTTTGGGATATTTGACAAAAAGTAACTTACAATTACTGTTTCTGTGATGGATAATCCAAGTAAGAGTAACTAATCTTGAGTATATTTTTCAATGAGCGATATATTTGAGTGATAAATAAATACATATGAAAAAATCAAAATTTCGATGTACTTGATTCTCTTCAGAAAAATTAGCAAATGACAACATCGATTCATGTTCGGCAACATCGACAACATCGAATAATTATTCCAACCGATTTTTATTCTAATTGTATTCGATTATCTTGAGAATAAAATCTCCAACATCGATAATAATCGGCAACATTGATTAATAATCCACAACATCGATCAATAGTCGGTTGCACCGATTATAATATCGATTTTTACCAAACACTAGCAATTACTGCATGCTCAATTGTCGACTGCTCTTACAGAGACACTCCTGATGTGGAGAACAGTTTTTTTAATTCGTAAAGAAGTGACACTTCGCGAAATCGAAAATTTTTTTTACAGTCGTTGGAAATCAAATGATATGCACCGGACCAAAGCGATGCCTCACATTAAATGCTATACGCGAATTTCCCCAGACCTTAAGGAAATTCCGTGGTTCGTTTTGACCAGCGCAAATCTCAGCAAAGCTGCTTGGGGCAGCGGGAAAAATTCGCATTATATGATGAATTACGAAGTTGGCGTCGTTTTCATACCAAAATTTATAGTTAGTTTTTTTTTGCCACCAGTTCACGTGAAATTTGTGTTAACTTTACATCATCAGCTTGAATCAAGTTAAAATAAAATTGCTGGCAAAGAAGCATATGAATTTCACGTGTGCTATGACAGTAAAGCTGATTGTTTGTAATCTTCGCATTTTTTGCAGATAAATCAAACAACTTTTCCGATCAAAACTCAAAAATCACAGGATGTTCCGGTTTTTCCGATACCATATGACTTGCCTCTGACGAAATATACTGGCAGCGACAAACCTTTTGTCTGTGACATTCTTAGGCAATGATATTTTGCTTTAATTGAAGTCACTTTTGAGAATGGCATGTTTTCCATGATGAATAAATAAAATTCTTGTTATTTTTTGAATTTTTGTTGTTAATCATTTGTTTCTGAAACCTCTAAGTTAGTTAGGTCGAAGTTAATTTTGGAAATCATCCTGAATCATCGAAAATAAAATTTTCAATGTAATTTATACAAATTTAAAAAACCTGAAAACGAAGCATCTCGGATGATTTTCAAATATTCCGTAAAATTTCGATCATAACTAGGTTTTACACTGACAGCATTACGAATGTAAAAAACAACTTTTTGCGAAAAAGACTCGTTGAATATTTTAGTTTTCTCTCTAGGAGGATTTTTTCTAAATCTAATACAGTAAAAGTTAAGAGACTTCCACTTTTCGAGGCTGTAGGGGAAGCGAAATGGAAGTCTCAAATAGCCCTCACTCCCGGGACAAGCGTGTACCACGACAATGCGGGCGTGCCCTTGCACGGTGGAAGTTGGGTAGAGTGGGAGTAATGGAGCAGAGGAGAAATCGGCATAGTGGAAGTGAGGGAGCTGGAAGTCTCGCAGCATCTACCGTACTACTATTATTTAGTGAAAAAAGTTATACGACAAAATTTTACCAAAAAATTTAGTCCATGCCCATCGTGAGAAGCTGCGCTTGATATAAAAAAAAAACAGCTTTTTTAAAAAAGGGTCCGCTAGATTTTTTTGTTTTTTGGCTCAAATGATTCGTGTTAGGTCGATCTACTATAATCAAGTGAAAAAAGTCATATGCAAGGACCTTTTAGTTAAGGGGGGAAGTACCTTTGGGTGCTTCAAAAAATAGATTTTTTAAAATTTGTTTTATTGATAGGTATATTGTTTGAGAATATCGTGTAAAAGTTTCAAAAGCCCATTGTTAAAATTGTGGGGCATTTGCCGCCTGGAAGCGGCTCGGGCCGAGCCGGCTAAGTGTCAGCGATCTCTGCTTTGCGGTTGATATGTCTACGGATTATTTCACTTTTCTCGAATTTGAAGTGACAAATACGACTTCAGCAAAAAAAGTTTGCTCTTGGAACCTGTTGGAGCCGATTAAAATCACATTTCAGGAAGTTTCTATTTTCATTACCGCAAACTTTAAACCACTTTAAACAGCGTTTTCTCGAAACCATGTTTTTCAAAATTGTGTAAGTGAATACGAAAAAACTAGTTAACCGATTTTTATTATCAAGCATTCTTTTTCACGAGCATAAAAAAGTGTTCAAGATGGACCACAAATATTGAAAACAAATCATTTTCAGACCATTTATGACCGCAAGTAAAAATCGTAAATTTTTTTTATTGGAGCCTGGTTTAGATGATTAATTTTGGAATTTTGTAAATATTTTGGTCTATCTACGATAGAAAACCCTCTCGAGTAAGAAAATGTTTGGTTTTATGATCTCAGATGAAAATTGCGGCCAGCATTACTCACATAAATTACGACGTCATCTGCGACATGACTTACAAGATCCTTAAAAAATTGGTTCATATCGAATTTTCACTTTTGTAAAAAATGTTTTCTTTTAACCTCAGACATCACTCTTAATAGATATAATACTAATTTGAAAAGAAGTGTCTTCATTTCCGTATAAATAAGGAGCAAAAAAGACCTCTTTTTTCGGCCTCTAAAGGTACTTCCCCCTTAAACATGATCTATGATCATGTGAAAAAAAAGAACATGAAAATTTTCAAAATATTACGTGTAAGGTGAAAATTAATTTCTCGAAATTTCGGAGAAATCTATAGAAAATTGCCAAAGCTCTAACTAAAGTATTGGTCATAAACACTACTAAAAAATCTCCGTATCTTACTTTTTACTCAACGTGTTCTTTGTTTTTTTGAAACAAAGAACACGTTTTCCGGTACTAATATCTATTTGATATTATTCTCTCTATCAAAATATCTAACATGATTCTATTAAAAATCATGATCATTTTCGTGCCTACGTTGAATTAGGACAAAATGTTTTTTGAATTTTGTCTGTGACGTCGTTTGCAGACCTGTATAAAAATTAAAAATGATGAAATCGACATCATAGAGTTTTCTGAAAAAACTGAAAAAATAGATCAATTCTGTTTAATATTTGAATATATATTATACCTTTATATTCTAAAGATAACGCACGAAAATGCGCTCGCGCTTGCGTTTGCGCAGTAAAGCTCCTCAAGCTCTCTATCCCGTTCAAACTGCGTGATCGATGTTTTGAGAAAAAGCCAGTTTAGGCGCTGTTTTTGCAATCCTAAAATATCTTCTATTTCGGAAACAAAAAAATGTCCAGTGACGCTCAAACGAGAAAAAGAAAAGGCAAAGGACGCAAGAAAGGTACGAAAATCGCATAGAGCCAAGCAGTCACTTTCGTAATATGTTTAGGGGACTTATTTTTAGATTTTCTCGTGTCTCAAGTTTTTCACATTTTATCGATCGATTTTCATCACTGAAAACTAACTCCCGTGCGAAAAAAAATCACTGTGTTCGGTACCTCTATCGGAAAACATCGAATTAACATCTGTCGCGAGCAGTTCGCTGTTTTTGCGAGAAACTTATGCATATTGTTCGGTTTTCAATGTCAGGGATTTTCGCGGTGAAGAATGTCTAAATTTATACCAAAATATGTATTGCAAGATTTCTTTGAGAAATAAATGCTCTGGCTAAGGTTGAGTTTACGAAAATAGATTGAACACTACGCTACGATTTTCCAAGTTCGTTTTGTCAGTTTTTGTATCAAAACGTGATTTTTGTAACCGCAATTTAACGACTTTCGTGAGTTTTTATCAATGAATTCAATACGTTCATCTCGAAAAACTTTCAAAAAACATTAAAAAACTTTTTCGATCAACTCTTTATAAACAACTTTAGTTTCTTATAAGGTTTTTAAAAGGTCACCATTCATTATTATTAGGTAAAATACATAAAAAAACTGCACCTAGCTGTTAGATTTTTATGAATTTTTTTCAGATTGATAGTCTTTTCTTACAGATGACGAAGAGAGCGACGATGGACCAATAATCGTACACGAAGAAGACATTGACGCTGTGATACACGTGCACAAGGACGAAGGCACTGGGGGTCATTGGTGTGCAAAAATTCTCTTCTTTTTTCTTCTAGCCCTTCTAGCTAGCGCTGTTGGGCTCATTATAATTGAACATCATGGAGAATCTGATGGTATTGATTTGAAAATTTTCTTATTTTTCAAAAAATGTTTTACCTAGCAAAGGCGCGGTTTCGTAAAAGTGGTATTTGAGTGCCATGAATGCACTATCGAAATTCTTTATCAATCACCGGGCTTTAAAAAGTGTATTCATGTTTTTTGACCGACCTTTGCTGCGCCGAGCAGTCGGTAGAGGCGCTGACGGTCTTGGCGAAAGTCATGTGATTCGCTCTTGATTGGACATTTGACTCACGTGACCTTTCCATTGGTACTGCCAGCGCTCCACATGAGCAAACTGAAAAACTGCGACTGGTCACGAAATCGTAGTACACTTTTTTCCCAAGCTTCATACCCCTGGAAAAACGCATAGAATCTAAAATTATCAAAATAAATTGAGATCAAGATCATATCACCGTGATCAAATTTGATTTTCCTTTTTTCTAAAGTGGATTTACCGACGTCCTCTTCACCATGGGCCATTATTTTCGATGGCTGGACCGATGAAAGCCCAGTTATCATCGATAGTGAACTCGAAAAATCAAGCGAAAATCAAATAGCCCAAGAAGACCACGAAAATCATGATGAGCACAGCGAAAGTAAAGAAAATTTAGAGAGCAGCCAAGAAAATGAAAACCATAATGAGGAAAATGAGGAAAGCGACGGGTTCGACGCTTTGGAAGAGCTGGAAAATCCCGCGAACAGCGAGGAAACCAACAACAACGAGGACGAGGGTCGTGAAATTTTCGACTTCGCAGAGGAGTTGCGTGAAAATGAAGATGGCTACAAATTCGAAGGGGAAATCGACGAAAACGAGGCCGGGCCTTTGGAGGAAGTATGTAAAAGCACAAATTCTGATACGATTTTCACGTGATGCGACGCTCATTTTAGAAAATCATAATCACGAGTCGATTGAAATTACTGTAAATGCACGTGATACATAAATAAACGATGAGTTGATTAAGGAATGGAATCTGGATTTATTGAGTAATTGGATATTTTTTTTTCTCGTTCATTTTGCCTTCTACGGAATACTGATAACGCTGAGCATACGACAGGTAAAATACTTTTTCTGGATTCATGGTACTTTTCGGGTCATTTTGGATTCGTTATTTCTTTTTTATAGGTGGATGGAGAAGAGGAAGTTGACGATTTGTTGGACGATGAAATCGATGAAGAGGAGATTGCAAAGTTTAAGGATGTTGACGAGATCGAGGAAAATGAAGAATCGACGCGTAAGTTACTCTCTTAGAAGAATGTGTATGGGTCATTCTAGGTCAGATATACACCCCCCATCACAGATATCATTGTTATATTTTTTTTTATGTTTTTCAATGTAAAAAAATTTTCGTACGGCTATACAATTTTATATAGTTTGAAAAGAACTCGGCTTTACACATGAAACAAGTATATTTTCACTGCCTAGAACTCGAAAAGGCTTATCCTGAGAAAAAACTGTCAAGAATTTAAAAATGTTTCTCGTTTCTTAAACCTTTATGTCGAAGGAAAAATTTGTTTTAACATTTTTTTCGTCATAAAATTCAAACATTCGTAAACAAATTGAAATTCCAAAAATATATTGGTAAAATTTTGATTATTCTTTTCACGGTTGGAATCCTTAGAAAAAAACCAAGCAAAAAAAGTTCGGTTTATAGAGTGTAAATTTATAATGTGAATCAAATTAAATTGATCAACTCTAAATCTGTAGATTCGCTGTAAATTACGTAACATCTACTCAAAACGAAACTAATTAACGAGAAGTCCAATAAAACTTAAGATGAATCGGTTATACTTAAAGTTAATACATCTTTGGCTTTCTTTTCATGTTACAGTCGCAGCCAAAATCATCGTTGGTTTGGCAATCTTAGTATCCGCGCGTTACGTGTTTTCTAGAAGAAAAGAAAATGGTTTGACCTGACACTTTTCACATGTTTATACTATTATCTCCAAGCCTGAATTTTTCACCATGAGAAACTGTCTTTTCATGGCGGACAGGCAAGACTTGGAAATGCCTAAAGACTTAAATTTTACAAAATTTGAATTTACGTTTTCCGTAGTTACGACGCCATTGAAAATTCCAGTAGAAGCACTGGGAAAATCGATTGAAAGTACAGGAAATCCTAACGTTGATGGTAAGAAAACAATGTTATTCACCAAAATCCATTTGCGTAGGAAAAAGATGTCATGGAGAGTTTTGTAAATTTTCAGACGAAATGGATGAAGAATACGACGAAAAAGAACTAACAGAAGAAGAAGAATTAGAAGATGATTTCGAAGATGACGAGGAAATAGAAGATTTAGACGATAGTGAGTTCATAGAACGTTTCGATGCGAGATACGGCGAATTACCAATTCCAACGGACAGCGAAATCGAAGAATATGAAGAAGAAGAGATCAGGATTGTACAAAAAAAGAAAAATAAAACTATGGATGCGACATGAGCCGAAAAATGCATTCGATTTTGCCTTTGTAGGGCTACGAAAAATGAAACGGAAATAATTTTATCAAGGTAAAAAACAAAAGAACCAGACTATGAAATAGGGAAAATTCATTTTATTGTATCTCCTTTTCCTACATAAAAATACTGTCGAAGATATAAAAAGATCTGAGTATTACCACAAAATTATTAATCGTATTTTTCATAGTATAATAATTTACAAAAAAAAAAAAATATAGTCACAAATACGTCAATCTAACCCACACAAGAAACGAATACAGTCGATTATTAACAGTATCGTCGATAGCATTCAAGTTTCTAAGTCCACACTAATTAATGTTTAGAAAAATGCACCTTTTTGGGCTGTCCATCAAGAGCTTCTATGATACTTGATGAAAAACTGAATTCGGAAGTGTCGTCTTCGTCTCCTTGGGCCCTGAAAAGTTTTGTTTAAATCAAACGTTCGTTTTCAGTCGTATCAAGATACGAGAAATTGTAAATATGCAAAAACGCAATCGTAAAAAAAATTATGATTCCAATTATAAAATTCTGTAATTCCAAAAATATTCAATATTCCATCTACAATTCGAGAATTATATGTAAGAACACACAAAATGCTTCGCTATTTTTGAATGATAAGCTCTATTCCTATCGGAAAAAATGCGAAGAAATGAAAGATGAATCATTTTTTTAATCAAAAATCTATCGCTTGGTCAATCATTATCTAACAAGTATAATCGATGCTTTTTGAAAAACATAAGAGTTATAAGAGTATTGCAAAGCACCGTGGATTCTTACTGTTGGACAAATTTTTTTGTTATCAATTTTATTTTGCGAATTTGGAAGCAGACAATTAAGTAAAAGAAGACACTTTTCGACAAAAATTTTACTAATAAATAATAAATAATTTATTCGGTATTCTGCATTGTTTAAATCTAAAACTATAGTAAGAGGTTTCTTTTCCAAAAAATCAATTTTTTTCTTTTAATGAAAGAAAAGGCATGACTGTCTAGAATAGCGTGCAAAAGGATTTTTCGATCCTAAGCATATTTATTGTATTTGAGAATGCACCGAACTCGCGCACGCGGAGGGACGCTCAAGTGCCATCCTATTTTATTTTGCCAAAATTAGTTTATAAATATGATTTTAACAAAATTGACGTGGCACCATCGTAAAGGGAACTCTTGAAAATAGTGAAGAAGGGACGCGGCGAATTTTTCGCTTGTAAATTTCAAGATGTGCATTGAGTAGATGATAGTACTCTTGAAACGTGTTTTCCAAACTTAACTTAACACGCGTTTCTCTCGAAACCACTTTTTTCACCCTAACGTCAAGCATAACCCATGATCTACTGATCCGATTTACTTCATTTATTGTGTTTCTTAAGGGTAATGATTTTTTCTATGACGCCTAAAATAAGCGAAAACAATCGATAAAAATCTGTTGTTTAACAAGATCAAAGTTGAAAAAATGCGTGTAAAAATTGAACGTTTTTTCGATTATTTCGATATTTTCGATACTTTCGTTAATTTCATATATTTTACGAAAATAAAAAATTTTTTGAAATCGGTTAACTACAAGAGGCTATAGACTTGACGTTCCCAGATGAAGTCTCGTTTTGAGAGGTAGACGAGAGTCGCCATTTTGGGGCGCCATATTGAATTTCGTAGGGACAAATTTTTTATGTACTCTAGAAAGATAGCAAAATAAACAATCAAAACCGGAATTTCATATTTCTTTACATCATCCCACAATAAGTTATTAAATTTCGCTTCATTTTCTGCTGAAAAGAGAATTTCTCCTTAAAAAGAATTTCTCGATTTTAGAATTAAAAATCCATTTTTTAGACTTTCAAATTTAATAAATATTGTTTGCTAATGTTCGAGTATAAAGTGTTTTATAAATTTGTAAACTTTCGATGGAGATTTTTCAAAATCGATTCTACCGCAAAGTAAAAGAGTTAAAAAAATTGAGAAATAAACGAATAAAAAACAGTTAACTATTTAAATATTTTTTTAAATATTGAAATTTAATTATCAAATAATAAATGGAAAATTATGAAATATTTATTAAAATGTATTTTAATTACTATTGAATTACTAGTAATTTATTTACAATTATTAAATATTTTATTGTAAAATGTAAAAATTTTGAAGTAACAACGATTTGCGATCTTAATATTTTGAATGAGAAATTTTTAAAACTATAAATGTTAACTCTTATTAGAAATAATGGTGAATTCGCATAAATGTATTGAACTTCTTTATCATATAACAGTTCTTCTTTGAAACTTTACTGAAAAATGTGCAGATCATTCAAAAAAAGCAAATTCTTGCTCGAGTGACTGAAAAGTCAGAAAAATTTTCATAATAAGAATGTTCGATTCAGACGTTTAGTGTTGAAAAATTATCCAGTTGATATTATTGAAGAAAATTGTAAGTGAGAAAGGTAAATTTGTGTTGACATATTCCAAATTGAGTGTGTCGGTTAGGGGACTAGCACTTTTATGGAAAAAATTTGTCATAATTTTTTAGCTCCGGCCCTGTCCAAAGATTTTGCCAGGGACTGTAAACTCCCATGTAATTAAGTGGCGAAAATAAGCGTCGTCTAGGGATGCCTTTTGGAACTAATAGTTGTGCATATTTGAGCTGCAGACAATGAGAAATTGCTCGCAGTCCGCGGGCAAATTTGAATTTGTTGGAATGGAATATTTAGAAAATAAAAATGTTACACTTTATGCCATACACTTATATGGTGTACACTTTTATGGCATTTTGGGGAAGTTTACCTCACAATAAACAATTGTACTATTGTAAACGTAAATGTTCATCTCAAAATATCAAAATACAGCTGACTACAGCGTAACGTAAGCTCGACGACAGCGCTATTTCTCCTCTTACCGCCGCCAAATGGAAACTTCAGAATACGCCAAAATCTCCATAAGACTTGATGGCCCCTGAGATGTTGCCACTTCTATAATAATCGTAGCATAATTCTGACTAACCGATTATGAGGTATGTGTGTTTGTGTGTGAATACATGTGTAAGTTTGTATTTGAGTGTGTTTGAATCATTTGTTGTTGGTAAAACAGCGAATCACTTCAGGGCTTCGCTAAGAGATAGCATGGAAATCAGTGCACTCTTTAAAGAACAAATTTTTAATATGGGAGTACTAGTTCTCTGGTGTTGGCGCAACAATCGACTCTGACGCGCGAGAGTGTCGTGAGTCTCTTTTGCTCTCGAAGAATATCTCATACAAGGTGAAAGGCAGTCCACCACTCCGAGCATCAGAGGCGGTTGTTGCACCGACAGACTCAATTTTAATTCATCACATGGTCGATTCTAACAAAATTACAAATTACAAATTATTTTGATTATTTTTCCTTTTTTTCAATTAATAATTATGATTATTTTCGATTATCTTGTTTTGGGCTGCTACTTTCAATTTTTTTTGTACTTAATTTGATGAAAAAAAAATCGGCGTTGAGAATTCATGAAGGATAAATTCAGAGATGAGTGATTTCGAATTGATTAATAAAAAATTTTTGGTTCGTCACTACCAATTCACCTACTCCGTCATTTTTTAAATGATATATTAATAAATTAAATAACATTCATTAAATACAATCGCACGTAGCGCGCACCATTTTTAGTAAATTAAAATTTGCAATCGAAATCCTTAGGCGTAGAGAAAGGTAGGGGGGGGGAGGTTAGCGGGTAAAGCTATACTATTGATAAAAAGAATCAATAAGTAATGAATAATCGAGATAAAAAAGTTACTCATAATTACATTGTGTCGATGCTGGTTAGACTGCTAGTGAAATCAGTTTCATCGACTGATCCCTCGATTCGCAGAATGTCGAGAGCAGAATCTGAAACAGAAACAAAAATTCCACGAGCACTGGAAAGTCCCAAAAATCTGGGATTGCTCAATTCGATGACGCTCTTTTCGGGTTTTATGGAGGCTTTTCTGTACGATTTTTCATCAATTCGCACAATGTCCACCGACGAAAAGTGAACGACGAACAAGTATGGCCTGCGGTAAGCTATAAAACAAAAGAATCCATAAAAAAATAGATACACATTAACGAATAATTTAAATTACTTAATCATCTTCGCTATTACAATAATCAACTTTTTCCATAATAATCAGAAGATCTTCATCACAATGAAAATATAAAATAAAAAGAACAATCAAGAATATCTGCTAGAAAAACAAAATTATCGAAAAAGACGTACCAAAGGCGAAAGGCAAATTGCTCCAAATAGGATCGACGACTCTGGTGCGTCTTCCACTTTCATCAACAAAAACCCCAAATTCGTTGTAACAAAGCAAAAGTTCTGTGTTTCGTTCTTCGGGCGTCAAATTTATAACGCAAACCGGAAAAATTCCGAGTTTAGCGACGCCAGTTATTGTCAGCTTCACTGAATTCTCTTCATCTGATGGAAAGTCTAGGAACAAAAAAAGATCAGAATTCTGAATCACATTCAACATACAATGTATAATATTCATTGTCTTCATGTATGACTGACTATATCCAGTAAACATTCGTGATCATGACATCATGTATGCAGACACATGTTCGTGCATACATGATGTCACGATCACAAATGTTTACTTGGTAAAAATATCAATCTAATGGCTGCATTATTGAATTACTTACTGGCTCAATAAATCAAAAGCATATGCCCAGCATCACATATCGACTCACTCACCGACTTACACGCTCATTTTATAATTTATTCATCTACGAATGTAATCTGGAATTTTCTAACTCAACTCTTTAACAATTATTTATTCATGCATACGTTTCTGGGATAAATTTTTCCACTGGTGAGACAGTTTGCTTATCCCACTAGTGGAAAAACTGACCATTTAACCCAGTCACACGATCAATTTTAGTGACTCTACGTTTCCATGTATTACTAACCGTCACAGTCGTAAGTTTCTAGGTCAATTTGGAAGAATTTATTGCAGCCAACGATGAGTTTATTTTTTGTGAAGAGGGCGCAGCTGCAGGGTTCTGGAGTTTCGAGTTCACGAGCTCCAATGAATTCACCGGTTGTTTCAGTTGCAGCAATCCAGTTCATCAATCTGCAAACAATCAAACAACGCGATGTTTTTTTTATTATTATTATTAATTCCTTTCATTTGTTCTTTTTTCGATTGAAGATCTCACAAACTCACTCATAATCCACAAAACTCTCGAGGATCTTCAAAATTCCTCATTTCAAGTTACCTCACTAGCTCAAAACTCATAAGTGAAAGGTATAAAATAGTTGAGAAAAAAAATGAGCATGGAAGATTTCAGTAAAAATGTAAAGATTAGGTATATTGGAAAGGAAAAACATCTAAAGAAATTGGAACATTTATTATTTAGTAATATTTTGTAAATCTTATTACTGTTAATTAGCTGTCACTCGCGGCTTCGCCTGCGGTCAATGGCCAGTTGGTGGCGGCTATTCTCTATGCTTGTTTTATGTTTTTTTTTATTTGAGATTTAACCTTTGCTAGTAGTATGTTTTGACTATGCTTTTGATATCAATGATAGTGTTGTATTTTGCTGGACTTGCTTTATATACATACACGGGGCAAAAAGCGGACCAAAATTAATACAGGGACGCGGCTTTGTGAGACTCGCGTTAACCCAAGCAAGTGTACGGGCCAGAATCTGGCCCGATTTTTGTTTTGCGGACAGTCAAACGTAGGGCTAATGTGACGCTTGTGCGCGCAACGTTCAATTGTTTGGCAAAAATTCAACGTGTGTTGTGTGCATTTGCAGTTCTCGGTTCTCGTATTAGTTTTTGTCAGTCAATGTTTAATTTTATACTATTGAATATATGATTTCTATTTTTATTTGACTTGAATTTTATTTAGAATTGCATACTATTTATGTTAATTTATACTTTTGAAATACGTGTAGTTGTATTAGTAATATAAATAATGTATAAAAAACGTTTACTTTAAATATGATTAATTATTATAATTATCAAACGATTGTTAGTAACTTTAAAAAATTGCAATAATTCCGAAATAATGATAATAAGTTATTATAAAGAATAAATTTTTCATATAAATAAATAATTCACATTATTTTTAGTTTCCATACAGTTTATCATGTAGTTATAAGCAATAGTCTCATTATAATAAATATGAAATTATAATATAATTTATTACACAATATATCATTATTATTCAATTATTAGTATTTATTTATTTATTATAAGTTTTTTTTGTGTTAACTTCGTTTCATATTTATCAAGTACTTTATCAATTTTAATTGAAGTACCTAATTCGGAGACCACTTGTCTTCATAGTACGTTCAATGAAGAGTAAAAGCTAAGTCAGTAATCTATGCTGAGAACGGGCCAGATTCCAACTCGAAATCGGACTAGAGACAAGTCATCACTGCACACTCCGTAAAAAGCGTAGCGTCTACCCAACAGTCGACACTACGCGAATACCGAGGCAAGTGAGCGAATGGGCGGGTTAAACGCGACTCCGTTTCGGAATACATTATAATCCAAACGGACTAGATTCTTGCCCGCTTTTTTACATGTGTAGATTTATTAAAATTTTGGTAAAAAATCAGGATGAGTTTGAGAAATCTATTGATAGTATTACAAATTTTAAAAAATACCTCAAAATCTAACACTTTATTAGATACGAAAATTATAAGAAATATCTCCGAAAAACTTTTATTGTGCGATTGGAATTTTAAAAGATTGTACGTATTTTATCATTTACAATAAGTTTTGTAAATGTTTTTGATAATTAGAGAACTTAGACTTTTAGGTTTATGGGCCGAAGATATTTCGTGACTTTGTGACGATTTGTGATATCTTCTGATTTTGTGACATTGTATGTGGATGTGTCATATTCCTTTACTTCCTGGTTACCCAACCTTCTAACTGAGAATTCGAAATTTTCTTTAGCTATAAACCATCGTTGGACCATAAAGAAAAAATTTTTTAAAAAATTTCAAAAATCCATCCTGCCGGTTTTGTGTGATGTGTGGACATACAGACATACATTCTGCTTTATATATACATATTTTACATATGTATATAAATATTCTCATTTTATATCTCCCCAATCCACTGTTTTAGGTTCCTCGTTTTAATCAAAATGTTATAGAAATACATTTAAAAATCACTCACATGACATTAGTCGCAGTCGCAGCACAAAGCATGTCACCTTGGATCTGGAAAAGGTGACAGCTTTCGTGACTCATGAGGATCGGTTTCGTCACGATCGCAGGCCGCGAACATTCTTCGGCGAGGGCGTTACTTTTCAGTTGTTTGAGGTCGCACGAGACTAATTGTCGGTCTTGGCCTGCGATCATCAAGGCCAAATTGAGGTGAGGGTGAAGAGTCAATTGATGAACTTTTTTAACGCCTCTGATCATGGTCAGAGTATTGCTTCTCCCTGTCATTTTGTAAGAAAAAAGTCCATCTTCGGCTCCTAAAAGGAAGACTTTTTCCTCTGCGATTTCGGCGACGCAATTTATGTCCAACTGGAAATGTTATGGTTTCCCAAATTTAACTTAAAAGTTATCTTGAATTTCAAGTTAAAAAATAAATTTTCTTATCCCAAAAATTTCAAGGATAGTATTAAATCGATAAAAATCTTTGACATTTTCGAAACCATGAATGAACATAATAAACAGTGAAAATTAATTTCTTTTTTTAAACTTTATACATAATTCTGATATATTCAGAACTCACCTGATTTTTGGCTAATCTTAAGATGTTTCGCTTCTCAAATTTTTCTAGCTTCCCTTGATTCCTGCTTGGAACACTCAAAAGCGCTCTTAACCAGTCTTTTTTATCCTTTTGACTCAAGGCCATTATGTCGAAACTCATTTTCGGCCAGCATGTTGTAGCCGAGTTTGATTCTACTCGCATGACGAATGGCAAATCGGATTTCGCGGTCGTGGGTACTTCGGCTTGTTCGATATTTTCGACAATGGCGTATCCCTCTTTTTCCGAAAGATCAAGCACGTTGGTGGGACTCATTTTCGCTGTCGGCTCATGTTCGTAAGTCATGAGACAAGTGCCCTCTAGGCGCAGGTATTTTCGTTCCCAGGAGGCTTTGTTTCTACTTGCCAATTTTACCCAGGATTCCATGATGACAGGTTTTTGTGGTTTCGCGTTTTCTATGTCCTGTAAATCATCGGTGGTGAAAATGAATTGAGTGAACAATGAAAATTTTAAGGAATGGAATGATTAGATATTTATTTATTATGTATGCATATTCTCATCTTCACAACCTATTCTACGTTTAATATAATCTATGTATGGACTAAAATTTTATTACAAATGAGGTTAAGTTTGAGAAATCTATTGATATTAAAACAAATTTTAAAAAATACCTCAAAATCTAACACTTTATTAGTTATGAAAATTTCGAGAAATATCTCCGAAAATATTCACAATAAACTATTTATTGTGTGATTGAATTACTAAAAGATTAAACGATATTTTATCATTTACAATCAGTTTTGTTAGTTTTGTACATTATTTTTGTTTGATTATTAGAAAATTTAGACTTTTAGGTTTATAGGTTATATAAAAATGATAGGATAATTTAGTAATTTTTAGTGATTTCATTACTTCGTGAAATTTTGTAATTTTGTACCTAATATTCTGATATTTTATAAATTTGTGAAATTTTGTGATTTTGTGACATTTTTGATTTCGCGAGTCATTCTAATTTTGTGACATTGTATGTATGTGTCATTCCTTCACTTCCTGGTCATTCAACGTTCTAACTGAGAGTTCAAAATTTTCTTTAGCTATAAGCCATCCTTGGATTATGACGAAAAAATAAAAAAAACCTGACCTCCACCTTTTCCGATCTAACATTACACTCTTACAGAATTACAGACTTACAAAATCTCAAAATTACTCCCTGCAATCGAAAATATAACACTCTTACATCTCAGTCTTACATCTTACATTGTCAAATCTCCATATTACTCCCTACATAAATTACATTCTAGAAAAGTGACAATGCTGCCTAAGAAGTTTTACTTCGAAAATTTCGAAAATCCGTCTAGCTGTTTTCGAGTGATGCAGTGACATACAAACATACATTCTGCTTTATACATATAGGCTAGCTGTCACACGTGGCTTCGCCCGCGTTCAACGGCCAGTTTGTTGCAGCTATTTCCTATGCTTCCCAATATTCATAAAATATCGGAATTTTGGGCAACTATAAATTCTATATTATTGTATAGAAAATATTCTTTTTTAGTCAATGATATTGAATTAGTAAATTTATAGCAAACATACAGACATACTTTTATGCAAAACTTTTATATATATAATTAATTAAAATTTTAGTAACATATCAGGATAATGTTCAAAAACCTATTGATATTGAAACAAATTTTGAAAAAATACCTGCAAATCTAACACTTCATTAGTTATGAGAATTATATGAAATATCTCCAAAAAATTCCTGCTAAAAAATAAACTTGAATTGTGTGATTGAATCACTAAAAGATAAAACGATATTTTATCATTTACAATCAGGTCTGTAATTTTTTTTTTTTTTTTTTTTTTATGAGTAGAGAGTTTAGACTTTTAGGTTTATAGGCCAAAACTGATAGCACAATTTGTTAATTTCGAGTAATTTCTTTTTTCGAGAAATTTTGTATTTTGTCCCTAATATTTTGATGTTTCATATATTTGTTATATTTTGTGGTTTTGTGACAATGTTAGATTTTGTGGCATTATGTGATTTTATGATGTCTTGTGATTTTGTGCCATTGTGTGTCTGTATGTGTCATATTCCTTCACTTTCTGGTTGCTCAACCTTCTAACTGACAATTTGAAATTTTCTTTAGCTATAAACAAGAACATTATAATAAGGACTCGAGACTCGGTTAAAATCTTGAATGCTGAGATGGTTCTCGCGTGGGCGGAGCTTATGGTCGAGCTAAACTCGCGCAAAACGTTCTGCGCAGCTTTCTCACTTGCACTGGTGAAAGACAGAGATATAGAGGCGTTACGTGTTCACAGTTACAGTGTTAGACTCAGTAAAACCGACAACACGTGCACATCGGCGCAGAAAACAAATTTACGCTATCTGCGCGAGTAGGATATAAACTTCTCCCACGCAAGAACGGCCTGAGCCTTCACTTCTGAACACAGTCAGGTATACGGAGTCTCGGGTCCTTATTAAAGTGTGCTTGGCTATAAACCATCCTTGGACCATGACAAAAAAAATAAAAAAATTTCAAAAATCTCTCTAGCCATTTTCCCGCGATGTGGTGACATACAAACATTTATTCTGCTTTATATGTATATAGATTATAAAATTGCTTTTTTGCCTCTCAAACACTAAAGAGGAGGGTTTCAAAACAGGTTTCGACATAAACAAATGAAGTATTTCAGGCCAAAACGCAGGCTGTCGACAAATGACAATCGGCCAGGTGAAAGGCGGACTTTTTTGGCTCCATGGAAATCCAGCGGACCAAAAAGGACCCCTCCCCCTTTGCCCTGCCGACTGTAATTTTCTCTCAAAAAATATTGTGTGCACCTCGGAGCAATAACAGTCGATCAGAACTCGTGTGAGGTTTGCCGCCTGAATCGACTGTTTTTGCTCCTAGCTACACAATATACTAATTTTTCTTTTTTTTAACCGGTTATCATTAAATTTTCTCCTGAAGATGTAACTGGCTGTTCTTTATATTTCAATGCGCGATGAAAAATACAGGAATAATTTACTTTCTTGTGGCTGTTATAGCTAATGGATGGAAGGGGGTTGTGGTGGGACGAGTTTTACATTGTGTTGAAATTAAAAATTTCATGTTCAAAACGCTCAGGCGACAAATCTCACACGAGTTCTAAATCGGCTGTTTTAGCTCCTAGCTACACAATATACTATTTATCACTGAGAGTTCAAAAGACTACTTTTTGCTCATTTCCTGGACGAAAAACGTCTTTTAAACCCATTGTAATAAAAAATATGGTTCGTGACATGGAAAAAAATATAATATTCATTTTACTTGAAAAACAGTTAATATGTGATTTGAAATTGAAAAAGTCTATGCTGACGATCTTAGGATTTTCATCATAAATTTGAGAATAAACTTTTAGGTGACACGTCTTTTCCGAACTTAATTTATACAAAATTTTTATTATGAAATTTCCAAGAAATTAAGGAAGAAAAATCGATGTTATATCGTATAGTAAAAAAATTGTTCTTTTTGCTAGTAATCTCAAACTAACGGTAAAAAAATGAACGATAAATTATCCTGTGTTATAACCCGACAAATCCAGAGTGTCTTAGTTTTAAAGAATCAGGATATAAATTTCAGAGAAAAAACATTTTTCTTCATAAAATGATTCCAAAATCCAAAAAATGGCATACATTTGTTAAAAAATTCTCTAAAATGTTCATAAAATTGTCGAAAAAAACACACCTTGACAGGTTCCTCGAACTCCAGGGTCAATGTCCTGATGCTTTCAACCCCACTCGTCAAACTGTCGTTGCTTTCCTTCCACTCCCCGCCAAAAAATCTGCCCTCTCTCACGTCCTCAGTCTTTCCCTCTTGGCCTCTAATCCCACAGTTGGCCGGCACCAAAACCGAGCATTTTAAGTGCGTCATTATTTTGCAATCACTGCAAATGGCGGCCCTTTTCCCAAATTGTATGGGATCGTGGCAAGCTGAGCATTTTCCTGCCCTCATAGGCAAACTCACGTCGAATTTATGAGTATTGTTGAATTTGAACATTTTGGGCTTCGAAACATCGGGCGAAAAATCGAGTTTAGATCTTGAGTAAGCGGGGGAACTCGGGGACGACAAGAGAGGATTTTTCTCAGCTTTTTTGGCGAGCATTTGCTCGGTAAGGGCCGCGTTTTTTTCACGCTCTTTTTCAAGCTGATTTTCCAGCTCGCGATAACCGATTGAAAACGCACTTCCCAGGCCCGGGTGCGTGGAAGAGTTGTCCTTTTGACGGGAGCCGAAGATTTTGTCACAAACACCTTTTTTCTTTTTACTGCTCTCTTCGAGTTTGGATTGCAGAAAATCTAAGAAAACGGATATAGAACATTTAAAAATTTGAAAAAATTATATATTATAATAATCGATAGATCAATAAATTATCGATGCAATTGAATAATATCGATTTTCGATGACAAATGATCGATCTCTCGTTCCTCTATTTTTTTTCGATAGGAATTGAATAATTTTTATTTGAAAGTTATCTTGAGGTAACGTTTGAAATTTGAGGGGAAAAAAAAAAAACCCAAGGAAATAATGGATACATCAGGTTCTAAATAACTTACCAATGAGTTTCGTCTGCTGTTGACAAGTGCTCCCAGCTTTTACTTCTCTTTCCTGATAGAACATCCTCATTTCCTCTAAAACTTCCTCAAGTTCGTTCACCCTCCCTCTCAATGCCTGGTTCTGGTCGATGCTATCCTGAAGCTCTTCCATGAGTCCTGAATTTGCCTCCTTCAGCTCCACCAAACTCGTCAAATGCCTTGAACTCTCCTCCTTCACGATTCTGGCCTCTTCCCTCGCAGCCTCCAGCATTCTCATCGCTTGCCTCAGTTCAATGTTCGTTTTTTCGCATCTTTTTGTGAGCTCCTCGACCTGTTTGCCTAATGATTGGGAAATTCCTTTGTACTCATCGTGTTGTTTTTGTAGGGTCTCTTTCTCTTCCTCGATGTCACTCGTTTCAGACTCGAGCCGAGAAATCGCCCGCTCTGCCACCAGTCTCAGTGTTTTTTCTTCATTTTTCTCAGCGCATGCCTACATTTATTCGAGAAAAAGTTTTTGATCAGAATATTTCAAATTTTTCTGCATGTATGTCACTTTTCTTTTTCATATTTTTAAAAATTAACAATGAAACTACTAAATTCACATGTCAATTTTCTAAAATTCAGGAACAAATCACTCAAGAGTTAGGGTTCAAAAAAGGAGGCCACCATTTCCCCGAAAAAATAAAGCCCTGAAAGGATCATTTGCCCGAATATCACGAGACCGAAAGCAAGAATCCCCGAATCCTGATGTTGTACGAGACCGTGCGTAAATTGCCCCGCTTACCCAATGCGTCGAACGAAAAAAACACCGAAAATCCAACGTCCCGAAACATGATTCAGTCGAAATATCGAATGCACGACAATGAAAACGCCCGTTTCCTTAAAAACCCAACTTGGCGATCGCCCGAGAACTCACGTTTCCTAATAATTTAAAAACCGAAAAAGTAAAATACCGAAAAAACTTCAGATCGAAAACCCAAAAGACCGCCTCCGCATATTGCCGAATCCCTAAAATTTCGATATTTTAAATACCCGTTAACAAATTGCAGCGAAAAAAAAGTTACCGATTGTTAATAGTCACGAATTAATTTGTCACCGATTCGTGGATGAAACGATTTTACAGATGCAAAAAACTTCGAAACGACGAAAAAACATTCGCCCTCAAATACAATACCCCTCCAAGACGTAAAACCAAAAAACCATATGAAAGAAAATTTTATGCAACCAATTGGCAATACCTTGAATACAAGTCCCGAAATGACATATACCCGAAAACGTTTTTCCCCGACATTGAAATGCGCCTAATTGCTGCCTCCCCGCACGCGCGATGTTCCGCGAACAAAAGAGAACGACAAAATATTGCGACGAATAATCATTTTCTTTAAAAAAGAAATAAGCTAATATTTTCAAACAAAAAATGAATACAGTAGGACGCCGATCTCCAGGAAGCCGATATCCAGGACCGCTTAATAAGCGCGAAGAAAATTTAAATATGCTTGAATGGGTTCTCGAGTTTTCGAAGAATTAAGGGACACAGAGGCTGCTAAAGTGCGAGAGAGACGCATAGAACGGAAAACGAATGAGAGGAAGAAGGAGACGAAGAAAACGGCCTCTGTGTCGCCTTAAATCCTGCTCGCCGAAATGACAAGTAACGATTCAGTCATTAATTCAGCGTCGTGTCGATATTCTGGCGCTTATTTTTCTCCGACATTTAAATGCGCCTAATTCAGTAGACTGCGGCAAGAAGGGGACGCGTTTTTCAGAGCGCGCGACTACTACCTCCGACTCCCGGCGATCCCCACCACATTTTTATAAACATTCTTGTTTTCCAAAATGAAAAAACGGGAGTGATAGAGAATTTCACGGTGATCATTTTCCACCGTTTTTTTTTTTTTTTTTCACTTGAACCGTTCAATAGATATTTATAAAAACTGTAAGGATTTGATCTATTGAATAAAGTTTTGCTTGTTATTAAATTCGCTGTTTAATTGTTTCTTATCTTAAATAAGAATCGTCGATTTCGAATGTGGTGGAAAACATGGTAGCGATTATGCTTATGTAAAGAAGTTTTCGAAAATCATCGAATAAATATTCATAAAAAATGGATATTTATTGAATAAACAAATGAATATATATTCAATGTTTTCCGAAAACATTTTTACATAAGTATGATCGCTACTATGTTTTATCAACCACTTTCGAAATTGACAACCCTTATTTATTATAACAAACAATTTAACAGCGAATTTAATAACAAGCGAAACTTTATTCAATGGATCAAATCTTTGCAGTTTTTATTAAATATCTATTCAACGGTTCAGGTGAAAAAGAAAAAAACGGTGGAAAATGATCAAATGAAATTCTCTATCATTCCCATTTTTCATTTTGGAAAACAAGAATGTTTATAAAAATGTGGCGGGGATCGCCTGGAGTCGGAGGTAGTAGTCACGCGCTCTAAAAAACGCGTCCCCTTCTTGCCGCAGTCTACTGAATTGCTGCCTCCCCGCATGCGCGATATTCCGCGAACAAAAGGGAACGACAAAATATTGCGACGATCAGCCATCCTCCCGAAAAACTGCTTCCCCCAATGAATATTTTCCCTCCTCCGCAAAGCGCCGACTGGAGAAGGTTGAGAACGCTCACGGCTCCGATGGGCCGTGGGCGTTCTCCCGTCTGTATTCAGGCAAAAAATTGCCCCGCGAGCTCGAAGGCCCGAATGGTTGAGACACGAAACTTGATAATACCGAAAATACATACATTTGCCAGAAAAACTAAGGGGTCGAAAATATTTTTCCCCGATATTGTAAAAGTCCGAAGTGTCTTTTCCTCGATCTCGCATAATTCCGGAAATAAATAATCATTTTCTCTAAAAAAGAAATAAGCCAATATTTTCAAACAAAAAATGAATAATAATTTTCGGCATTATGAGAGTTGGAGGAAAAAACACTTCGGACTTTTACAATATCGGGGAAAAACATTTTCGACTCCTTAGTTTTTATGGCAAATGTATTTTCGGTATTATCAAGTTTCGTGTCTCTATTCATTCGGGCCTTCGAGCTCGCGGGGCAATCTGTATTCGGGCAATTTTTTTTTCGAGGCATGACTCATCGGAGCCGTGGGCGTTCTCAACCTTCTCCAGTCGGCGCTTCGCGGAAGAGGGGAAATATTTATTGGGGGAAGTAGTTTTTTCGGGAGGATGACTGATCGTCGTAATATTTTGTCGTTCTCTTTTGTTCGCGGAACATCGCGCGTGCGGGGAGGCAGCAATTAGGCGCATTTCAATGTCGGGGAAAAACGTTTTCGGGTATATGTCATTTCGGGACTTGTATTCAAGGTATTGCCAATTGGTTGCATAAAATTTTCTTTCATATGGTTTTTTGGTTTTACGTCTTGGAGGGGTATTGTATTTGAGGGCGAATGTTTTTTCGTCGTTTCGAAGTTTTTTGCATCTGTAAAATCGTTTCATCCACGAATCGGTGACAAATTAATTCGTGACTATTAACAATCGGTAACTTTTTTTTCGCTGCAATTTGTTAACGGGTATTTAAAATATCGAAATTTTAGGGATTCGGCAATATGCGGAGGCGGTCTTTTGGGTTTTCGATCTGAAGTTTTTTCGGTATTTTACTTTTTCGGTTTTTAAATTATTAGGAAACGTGAGTTCTCGGGCGATCGCCAAGTTGGGTTTTTAAGGAAACGGGCGTTTTCATTGTCGTGCATTCGATATTTCGACTGAATCATGTTTCGGGACGTTGGATTTTCGGTGTTTTTTTCGTTCGACGCATTGGGTAAGCGGGGCAATTTACGCACGGTCTCGTACAACATCAGGATTCGGGGATTCTTGCTTTCGGTCTCGTGATATTCGGGCAAATGATCCTTTCAGGGCTTTATTTTTTCGGGGAAACGGTGGCATCCCTTCAAAAACACTAAAATACCACAAGTTGTTGAATTCCATTGATTATTTTTGAGCTCTGTGTACTGTTCATCAAATTTTTAAATGAAATACTCAAATTACAGGTTTCTTAATTTAAAAATAATTCAAATTATAAAAGATTTTCAATGTATTAGAATATTTTACACATATTCAATATTCAGATAAAATTTGGAACAAAAACTCAATTTCTTGTGTCCGTAGGTAACAGAATTATGTTTTTAAATGAAAAATATTTATTTACATTTTTTTGCCTTTTTTGCCTATAAATCCGTATTTTCCACAATCACTTAAATAAACCCATACTGCGAACATTTAAGTGTTTCAGAATCGATAAGAAAGATATGTTTAGCTCAAATACCTTTAAATTTCTATCGTTCGCTTGATAATAATGTAAAGAAAACATCGTTACGTCGTTAATCAATCAAAATATCATTGAATATTCTATAGTGTTGTTAGTTTCCGTTAGTTTCTGATAGCGTTTGGATGGATCATGATCGTTCAAGTTTGAATCATGTCGAAAACGAGTAACAAAAGTACACACGCATTTCTGTCGCGAATGGTACGCGAATATCCACAAGTTTTCCATGCAGATGGATCTCTATTATTTTGTAAACCGTGTAAAATGAAAATCAACGCCACGCAATTATGTCAAGTTAAACGGCACATAGCAACACAAAAGCATGTGAATTCGGTTTCTATAAGAGAAACGAATTAGCAATCAAACCAAACGTTGGTGACAAAATTTCAGCAATCAACACATGGACTGAAATTACGTCATTTCGGCACGCAATCGGTTAACACTTTTCTACGTGCAGGTATACTATTGCACAAAATTGTACATTGAATGACAAACGGCACAGGTTTGTTTTTAATAACCTGATACAAATGTTATATTTTTCTGCAAAGATATTTTTGGGAAACTCATCGCAATTAAAATAAATATTATCCATATTATTGTCCATATTTATCCATTTTTTGGTCCATAAATTTATACATACTTTTACAGTTTTAAAAACATGATTCTGTTAGCTCTGCTTATGCGATATTCGGCTTAACCCCTCCCCTTTGTCACAAACTATCTCAGCGAACTACCCCCCCCCCCTCCTCCATTCAACAGGGTTAGGTAATTTAGAGATTACCCCTGAAAATAACGTCTTGAACAAGTTTTTTGTTTATTCCAATACCATTTCACAAACTCCGCTTCCTTTTAAAGATGTTGCATATCTAAATATTTTCTTTCTTCAGAAGTATAATGGTTTCACGGAGACAAATCCAGTAAACATTCATGATCATGACATCATGTAAGCAGACACATGTTCATGCATATGTATGTCATCATGATGTCATAATGACGTCTTATGGTGTAATGGCATGACATGACATCATGATGACATACATATGCACAAACATGTGTCTGCATACATGATGCCATGATCACGAATATTTACTGGGAAGGAGTGGAAATGTACAACTCATAAAGTGGAAATGTTGCAAGTATATATTCTTTTCAAGCTTTCTGTCACCAACCATAACCTTCTTTAGGAATATTACATAATCTCAATTCCCAATTACGAAAATTCTTCCAAAAAGGATCTCTTTCATATTATGCGTGAAACAAAAGTATCAATGTATTACAACGTCCATTGCCAGAGATCAAATCGTAAATATTTTCTCACCTGTCGATATTTTTCTTCAGCACTTTCCAAGTCTTTTTGCAGCTTCATTTTCTCTTGAACGAGAGTATTTTCTCGAAACTCGTGATCTGTCGTCAACCTTTCGTAATCGGTCAATTGCTCCTCCAGGACAGTGCAAGTTTCTTTCAACACTTGGTTGTTAACTTCCAGGGACTTGCACTCTTGCTGAAGTTTGTCCACTTTCATCTCGAGCGCCTGTTTTTCGTCACTGTCTCGTTTCTGCCGCGCTACCAAACGCTCGTTTTCGTTTTTCGAGGAATCGATTCGGTCTTGAATCTGGCGAAGCTGTTTTCGAGACGAATCGAGTTCTCTACGAAGCGACAAAGTGGAACTCTCCAACTCTGCGATTTGCTTGTTGGCTTCCGTTAGAGCCCTTTGAGCGGAGTCTGCTTGCAACTTGTGGGCTGTTGACAAAAACAGATCATTTTATAAATAACAAATAACTGTCATGAAATCATAGTATGTAGCAACAACCTTTTGCATCATTCGTGATTTCCTGTAAGGATGAATTCGCCGTTTCTAATTCTTTCAATAATTTTCTGGACTTCTCCTCATCTTCCCTCGCTTTTGTCCCAATCCTCTCTAAAAGCCTTTGTTTCTCTTCCTCCAATTTTTTTACTTTCTCCTCTGCGTTTTTCAGCTCTCTCTGGGAAATTCGTTTATCCAAACTCACGTCAGAAAGTTCTTTCTCCTTCTTCCACAAACTCAGTTGCGCTGTTTTCTTTGCCTGTCTCTCGGTGTTTAAGGCTTCCCTGAGACTTTGTATTTGATCTTCATAATTTTTCATCTCAGAATTGTCCAGATATGTATGAATTGGAGTTTTCGACGTAGAAGGAAAATCGGTGGACACTCTACGTAGCCGAGCATTTTCGGATTCCAGTTTGGCAATGTTCATTTCAAGTCGTTGAAGAACTTCTTCGAGGGAACCAACTTTTTTCAGATGTTCCTCTAGAGAATGTAGACAAGTGTGTTAATGAGTTTAGTAGAAAAAAGTTGTTCGCTTTATTTTTTTCTTTATAACAGGTATGTTATAGTTGTGGATGATTACCTTCTCTGTCGACGTAAGTTTTGAGTCGTTTTTCCAGATTAGTTTTCTCTTGATTTGCTTTTTCCAAAGTCGTCGTCAAATGTTGTCTTTGCTCCATATTCAAAACTGTTTCGCTCAAGTCTGATTTCATTGACTGTTAAAAAAATGAGATATTGAAAATATAATATCGTTAATTTTTTTGAACCTAAGTAATCTTAAGTAATCATAGTGGAAATGAATTATTTCAATCAACAGAATGAATAAAATTGATTTTCAAAAATCACCTCAAGCTGCTGCTTTAACTGCATGTTCTCCAGATTGTACCTTTCCACGATCTCTTGCAACTGCGCCACGTACTGTTCGCTGTTGATTGTGTCATCCAATTGTTTCGTTTTCTCTACGAGCTGTTTCTTCAAGGTCTCTATTTCTTGGTCCCGAGCAGGTATCGTCGCCTGCAAACTTCGGAGCTGTTCTTGGGTGTCTTTCAGCTCACCCTGAGCCAATTCTAAAGCGACGTTCAGCCTGGACATTCTGCAGTGGTTGGCGTCTTCCTCGGAGCGCAATTTTTGTTCCAGGTCGGCGTTTTTCGAGGTCTCGAGTTCTAGGCGGGCTCTAAGTTCCGCAATGCGATTGTGAGCAGAGGAAGCAATTTCTTCGAGCTTCAATTCCACGCCTTGGTTACTCTGGCGATTAAGCTCGCGGAGTTTTGAGAGAGATTCTTTGTGCTGAGACTGTAATTTAGGAATTTAGATCGTGAAAAATACAAAAATCAAAATTGGTTTTTCGAGCTTAATTTTTTGCAATCTATGAATTCACTCATCTTGTATTTTAACATTGAAATATAATTATTAGTAACTCAATACAAGATAAAATAAATACAACAAGTAGTTTTAAGATCCCTCGTTTTATGCTTCCATTTTTGAATTACAATACTAGAGATAAACAAATGAAGAATCCAAAGTTATCAGTAATTCGCGGATTCGAATTTTCATATTTTTTCCTTCAATAATTTAAAAAATTTTAAAATAATGCAGAAATGTTTATTTCGAAGTTTTTGCAATCCAGAATTTAAATCTTCGAATTCCATGACAGTGAAACTTCTTAAAAATATAACATTGAAATATACTTATTTTAAGAATTCAATACAAGATGAAATAAATGCAATAATTAGTTTTGTAATCCCCTATTTTATACTTCCGTTACTAAAGTAGAACATAGGAAATAAACAAATAATGAATCTAAATTTATCACTCAAATTTTCATGTTTTCCTTTTATCATTTTAAAAATGTTAGAATAATGCGAAAATGTGCATTTCAAAGGGTTCAAGTTTCTGAATTCATTTTCGATTATTTTAAAGTTTTGGCAATTCAGAAGATGAAAAAATCCAGAATTTGAATCTTTAAATCCCATGACAGTGAAACTTTTCAAAAATATAACATTAACATATACTTTCTCTAAGAATTCAATACAAGATGAAATAATACAATAGACAGTTACGAAATATCTCATTTTATGTTCCCATTTTTGAATTATATTAGAAATAAACAAATAAAGAATCTTAAGTTACCACTCCTATGTCATATTTTTTTCTTTAGTAATTTCAAAAATGTTAGAATAATGCAGAAATGTGCATTTCAAAGTGTTTGAGTTTTCAAGTTTATTTTCGATTATTTAAAAGCTTTGGCAATTTAGTGGATGAAAAAATCCAGAAATTAAATATTCGTATTCGATGGAAGGGAATCTTTTCGAAAATATGAATACTTGGAACAGTCGAAGTTTCTGTAGTTCAGCATTCGCAGTTCCCAGTTCACATTCAGTTCGTTGCAGCCTGGAACTCATTTCGTTGTTGCTTGTGCAAAGTTCTGTTATCCTGATGGTTTGAGTTTCTATGTGTTTGTTGAGTTGGGAAATCTTTTCTTTCTCCGCATTTTCCCATTTTTTCTTGGCCCCTTTTATCAAATTTAGGGCTCGACTTTCTAGCTCTCTTCTGTCTTGTCGTTCCAATTCTGATTAAACAATATTTGACAAAAAAATCAGAGAATTATTACAAAACATGGATTATTGGTTTTGAATCCAGGATCTTCACAGCAGAGTATTGTTTTGAAAAGAAATTTCCAAAAGTGTAAAATGTTGATAAGTCAGTCATCTTGAAATTATTTTCTGATTACTTCTTTCGTATTTTTAGAATTTGGAAAATTTTCAGAAATTTTTGGAATCTTAAAAAGTTATCGAATTTAAAATTTAGAAATTTAATTTAGAAAAAAAAATTGACATAAGTGTTCTAAATTTCATTATATCAAGAAAATAAGCATCCATAAAAACTGAAATCATAAAGTAAATAAGTACAAAATGATTATTGTAATTAGAAGAATTTAGCCGATAAAAATAATAATAATAACAATAATTTACCGAGGGTCCTTTTAATACCAGCAAGTTCCCCTCTGCAATTTGCGAGCTCTTGTTCAATTTTTTCTCGTTCGCGATCTGTTGTGTCCAACAGTTTGTTTTTCTGCTCCAATTGAAGTTCCAAATTTTCCTTGGCTCGGACATTTTTGGAAGTTTTGTCTTGTAATAGAAGAAGTTTTTTCTGATGGTCACGCACTTCTTCAAGTTCTTTCTTCTTATTCTCCATTTTTATTTCCATCTCCAGTTTTTCTAGTAGTCGATGGTTCTACACAAAAATTAAGCTTTTAAGTATCCCCTTAATTATTAAAAAAAAAAATAGAATAAATTTTAACACAAAATAAATACGAAAAAATAAACTATTATGAATTTATAAGTTTAATTTTATGTATTTTAGAGAATTTGGAATTTATAAATTTTTGGCTTGGCATATTTTCATTCTTCGACTTTTTATTTGCAATAAAAAATTGACAAAATAATTTTCTTAATTCAGATGTTTCCATTTTTTATTATCTAAGTTATTATATTTATTAATAAAAAAAAATTAAAAATATCTTTTATCGAAACAATGATTTAAATTTTTGTCGTGTTTGTTTTAAAATGATTTGAAAATGATGTTTCATTTTTCACCAAAATGTTGACAATCATAGAGAAATCCAAAGAAAAGCAGCTTTGTATATTGTAAAAAATTGAAAATTCATACATTTTTGACTTGGAATATTCTCATTTTAAAACTTTTTATTCGTAATAAAAGATCGAAAAAAAACTTTTTTTAATTCAGATTTTCACATTTTTTGTTTTCTAAGTTATCAAGTTTATTACTAAAAAAAAATGAGAATTATATTCTATCCAAACAATGATTCTAATTTTTTTCGTGTTTGTTTTGAATGATTTAAAAATTGGGTTTCGTTTCTCACGAAAAGGTTGAAAATAATAGAGAAAGCTAAAGAAAAGCAGCTTTATATGACAAAATATAGAATAAAAATCGAATCGAATAATTGAGAAAGTACCAAAAATCAGTAAAACTTTCAACAATTTATCGTAGTTAACGAACAAAGTTACTGTTTGTAAATTGTCAAATTCAAAATCAGGTTTGTCCAAGCATTTCATAAATCACATACAATTTGTTGATTTACCTCTTTTTTTCTTTCACTCGCACTTTTCAACGTTGCCATTTTCGCACAGTTCTGCGTACTTTGATACAAATTGTTGTTAAATTTATAAGAAAAAACGCGATAAATAACTTTATAAACATAGGCGTTCGTCAACCGTCATTTTGCCTTTTCCTGCCTTTTCCGCGGCTACTCGGTCGGTAATTGTCGGTACATATCATATGTCAACGAAAATAAACAAAAGTTGTTTTTCATTTTTTTAATGTCATAAGCTTTAATAATGAAAAATAATGATAAATGTGAAAATGAGCCAAAGTTGAACAAGGGGAAGAAGAAAGTTTTGAAATTTTTGAATAATTACTAATTTTTTCAAAATTTTTTGTGAAACTACTGAGCCGGTAATGCAGGTCCCTTAATCATCACAATAATCACAATAAAATAGAATCAAAAAGCGGGAAATATGAAATGCGCGAACCACCTCTGTGATCTTCTTCTTCCGTTTTCTTTTTGTTTTATTTCATTATATCATATATTTAATACTACTATATGGCCTGCAGAGAGAGAGGCCCGGCGAAATCTGAACGGTGCAGACCAGCCCTCTCCGACTCAGTAAATTTGCGGATAGGGACGCTTGAAGCATGGAGGCTTCGGAGGCCTTCTCGCGTGTACGCCTCTTGCTCCATTCGCATCCCTTTCCCCGCTCCTAGGTCTGCGAAGTTTGCGAGCATGGGTCGGAAGGGGGGGGGGGGGGAATTTTTCTTAGCATGCGCTTAATACGCTCGCCTTTGTATTACAATTCGCGATTTTCGAAGCGGGTTCTGAAAAATTAGGTACTTAATAATTTTTTAGACCGCTGATCACAAATTCGAAGTCTGAACTGCAAAATTAGTTTGTTATAACTATTTATTTTTACAAATTATGAAAAAAACCATATTTATAATATGCATATGCTTTCTATGGTTTTCTGGGCCACTGATCATGAATTCAGAGTCCATTTTGCAAAATTAATTAGTATAAACAATTCGTTTTAACAAGTTATGACAAAAAAATATATTCTGAGATGCATATGTTTTCCATGGTTTTCTAGGCCGCTGATTATGAATTCGGAGTCAAATTTGCAAGATTTATTTGTTTAAATAATTTGTTTCAGCAAATTATAAAAAATATATTAATTCCAAGATGCATATGTTTCCCATGGTTTCTTGGGCCGCTGATCATACATTCAGAGTCCATTTTGCAAAATTAATTTTTGAAAACAATACGTTTTAACAAATTATGAAAATAACTATATTTTATAAGATGCATGTGCTTTCCGTGGTTTTCTAGGACACTCGTGATGAATCTGCAGTTGAATTTGCAAAATCTAACTCGTTTGAACTATGTTTTAAACGAATTGTGTATAAACTACATTCTACAAAATACATGTACTTTACATGGTTTCCTAGGCCGCTGATCATTAATTCAAAGTCAAATCTGCAAAAGTAATTTGCCTAAGCTATTTTTATCAACAAATTATACAAAAAACTATATTTTCTAAGATGCCTATGTTTTCTATGGTGTTATGGGCCGGTGATCATGAATTCAGAGTCGCATTTTCAAAATTAATTTGTTTAAAATATTTGCTTCAACGAATTATAAAAAAAATTGTATTTTCTGATATGTACATGCATTCCACAGTTTTCTGATAGAAAGCATATGCATCTCAGAAAATATATTATTTTCATAATTTGTTGAAACAAATTGTTAAAACAAAATAATTTTGCAAACTTGACTCTGAATTCATCGTCAGCGGCCTAAAAATCATGGAACACATATGCATCTCAGAAAATATATTTTTATAATAATTTGTTGAAACGAATTGTTGAAACAAACCGTTTACACAAATTTGAAAATAACCTTGTTAGAATCGAAATTAGGTACCTCAAAAACCCTTTTAAAAGCACTGATCTTAGAAATTCGTTGAGCAGAAAAGTGTGCTCCTGGAATGACATGTAAAAAATAAAAGATTAAGTCTGTTATAAAAAACTACAGGGTAATCTGTTGCAATATTTTGATAAAATCAATCGGTTATTTTTACCAGATTATCATTGTTACGATTTCATTTTATTTAATCTGTTGAATATAACGGGAAATCTGTTGAATTCAACTGATTCAAACTAAGAGAGAACTGAATTCAATTCAACCAAATATATTTCAAAACTGGTGACGATGGATTCAACTAGATTCCAAATTTTTTTATCCATTTCAATCGAGATTTCCATAGGACATTTTTCGTATTGAATTGGATTGATTTGCTGATATTCAATTAAATGCGGGAAATCTAGATTGAAATTTAATCCATTTCTTTCTTGAAATTTTTGAGAGGAGCGAAATCTTTAATGTAGAAAAATCTAGTTTCAATGCGATTCAATCTAAATGCACTTCATTGTGGATTCAATCCAATTTAATCGAATTATATATGTCATTCAGTCCACTGCCGTTTTATGTGAAATGTGTGTAATATAACCGAAACAAATTTAATCCATATATTCAAAAATGCCCTACTGGCGACGGTGGATTGAAAAGAATTGAAATGGATTATAATTGAACTCATTTGAATCAGAATAATCCAACCAATCCAAAAAAACTCGCTTTTGGATGAGACATTTTAATCCATTCCAATAGAGATTTATGTACCGAATTTTCTGTATTGAATTGGATTGATTTTCTGCTATCGAATTTAATGCATAAAATGATTATTGAAATTCAATGCGTTTCATTCATGAAATTTTTGACAGAAACAAAATTTTCGAAATTATAAAATTGAGTTTCAATGCAGTTAAATCTAAATGAATTACATTGAATTTAATGCAATTTAATCAAAGTATATGTCATTCAATCGAATGCAGTTTTGAACACAATGTGATCTAACTGAATCAAAATAAATCCAAATGAATTTTGAAGCTTGCGATGATAAATTAAATAGGATTTATGAATTTTTAATCCATTTCACAAAAGATTGATGAGTGAAATATTTCGTATTGAATTGGATTGATTTACTGGTATCCAATTTAGTGCAGAAAATCTGGATTAAAATGGAATGCGTTTTATTCATGAAATTCACGATTAAGAATAAAATTGTTTCGTTCTAAAAATCCAGTTTTAATGCAATTTATTCCAAGTGTATTTTATTGGATTCAATTCAATTGATTCGAATTATATGTCATTCAACAAAAGCGGTTTTATTCGGAATGAATTTAATCCAACTGAATCCAAAGCATTCAAATAATATATTTAAAAACTGGTGACGATGGATTGAATTGGATTCAATTGGATTACATTTGTTTTGAATAAAACCGCATGTGACCGAACGACATATATTTGATTGAATTGCATTAAATCCTATGAATGACATTTGGATTGAATTGCATCAAAACTCGATATTTTTACTTGAAAAATTGCTTCATTGACTATTCGCTAATAATTGGAGATTCAAACGTGAATTATAAGGAAATTGTCAATAAAATATCGTATTGTTAGTTTTGGAAATTGCCTTTCTTGACAAAACGATTACAACCCTCGGCTTCGATCGTCACGGGCTGCAATTTTTCGTTCCCTCAAACTATTCATGTCCAAAACTGTCAATAATATACTATTCCTATTAAAAATTTCATAAAAAAATGCAATAAATTCAATATTAGTGAACCAATCAATGAATTGCAATTCGATACGAAAAATCTCGTACTTGAATCTCTATCGAAATGGATAAAAAATATATGAATACAATTAATTCCATCCATCGTCACTAGTTTTTTATTATATTTGAATTCAATTGGATTCAGTTATATCACGCTTATTTTTATCAAAACTGCATACGGTTTAATTATATATAGTTTTATTATATTGCACTGAAACCAGTGAAATATGCTTGGATTGAATTGCATTGAAACTCGACTATTTTACTTGAAAAATGTTATTCCTATCAGAAATTTCATGAATGGAACGCATTACATTATAAGCTAGATTTTCTTCATTTTATTAGATACCTACAGTTTATAAATCAAATTCAATTCCATAAATCTCATACATAAATTTCTATTTTAATGGATTAAAAATTACAATCCAAAAGTAAATTTTTTCAGATTGAATTGATTGATTTCGATTTAAATAAATAAAGTTTTAATCCATTTCAAACCATTTCAATTCATCATCTCCAGCAGAACGTGAAGAACATTTATTTGAGAGTAATTCTTGTACCGAAATGGCTCAGGTGGTTGCGTAGACCAGTTTCAACACCCCCGTGGTCTCGAGTTCAAAACTTGACTGAGGCAAGTATTTTTTCAGAATAGAGTTAAAATGCGTTTTTCAGGTGTCACTGTTAACAAAAACTTAAATATTATTTACGTGCAACTAATTAAAACCATAAAATAAATTTTTTTAAATAATAAATAATTTTTCAAATCAAATTTTTAAATCCAATGAACCAAATTCGGATTGAATTGCTTTAAATTTTGATCTACATTTTCTGCATTGAATTCGATCACAGTAAACCAATCCAATTCAATACGAAAAATCTGGTACATAAATCTCTATTGAAATGGATTAAAATTTTTTTAATCCAATTCAATCCATCATCACCAGCAGTGTAAGTAAGACCAGCATACGAAAATAAAATAAAACTAGCGAAGCAACCGACAATCATTCCATATTGCTTCAGACAAAAACACGAGGACGGAAATCTAACCTACCACAACGTGGCCAGGTCTTAATATTTGCACCATGCTCTCAAATCAACGCGTCATACTTATAAACAATGACAAAAATAAAAAAATGTATAAATGCAACGACCACAAAAAATATATGCATATTATTAGTAATTTTGACATGTTCCGAATAGCGTTGCCGTGCAGTCAACGCACAAAAATGACAGCTGACTGCAGCTGACTGTAATTATTACGTAAGGAGGGGATACCTCCCCCCCACATCTTTCTAGAAAATTGTTTAAACAATCGTTTGTAAGCAATTATCATGAACCAATCCTTCAAGTTTTAATTAATTCATTGTTTGTAATTTTTTGTAAATAATTCGTTATAGATTAATAATAATTCGACTACATTATTTAACGCATTTTGCAAAACGATCACATTTATTCATCCATATAAACACGATTAATAATTTTTCTATTGTAAAAAAATGTATGATTGAAGAAAATTTTTGTCGACAAATTTCAGTTAGTTTATCAGTTAGTTTATGACCAAATGTTTATCCCCTAGCAAACGCCCCGGTTCCTAATCGGTACTTTAGCGGTACCTTATGAGGTACCAGTTAGGTACCCCTTAGGTACCAGTTAAGTACTTTCCCAAATATCTACTCCTTCTCATTGAAAATCGGGGAAACTTTTATTTTACCATGTAAATAAAGTGTTTTTCTTCATTTTCCAGTGGTCAAACATCCGAAAAAATGGTGCATTAATTAAAAAAACGAAAATTAGTTACACAAATTGTCAGATAAGTGTAGATAGCGCACTTGTCATACGGTGGTTAACATTCAGATAATGCGCTACGCGGGAAATTTGAAATGCGCCGTCAACACAGTTGTTCTCACAGGGGCGTACGTAGTCGGGGCACATCAGCTCGCGATTATTATTTTTTTCGATAGTTCTATTGCATTTCGAGTGTTCCCAGAGTTTTTCAACTTTACCATAATGATGTAATAGTAGACGGTTAACGTTCGGAAAATGTTTGCTCAAGTTTTCCCGAATCGCATACACGATGAACATCGAAATTTTGTGTTGGGGGTTTTAACGACCAATTTTATTTTTAAATTATTCAAATTCATAGGGAATTTTTAAATTGCCAGCAATGTTACAGGTATAAAAAAGCAAGGTGTAAAATATTTCTGTATTTTATTCACGATTAACATCGACATTTTGCGGTAAGAGTTTATAATTTTACCTTTAAATTATTTGAATCCAATTTCGATAAACATCGTGTATAAAGTTCGGGAAAACTTAAGCATACATTTTCCGAACGTTAACCGTCTACTATTACGTCATTATGGAAAAGTTTGAAAAACTCTGGGAACACTCGAAACGCAATAGAACTATCTAAAAAAAAAAATAATCGCGAGTTCATGTGCCCCGACTACGTACGCCCCTGTGAGAACAACTGTGTTGACGGCGCATTTCAAATTTCCCGCGTAGCGCATTATCTGAATGTTAACCATCGTATGACAAGTGCGCTATCTACACTTATCTGACAATTTGTGTGACTAATTTTCATTTTTTTAAATTAATGCACCATTTTTTCGAATGTTTGACCACTGGAAAATGAAGAAAAACACTTTATTTACATGGTAAAATAAAAGTTTCCCCGATTTTTAACGAGAAGGAGTAGATACTTGGGAAAGTACTTAACTGGTACCTAAGGGGTACCTAACTGGTACCTCATAAGGTACCGCCGCGTTTGCTAGGGTCACTAACAGTTTGCCCTCAAATTGGCAGTAGATGAACAAAAATAATAATACGAAAAACATTTCGGAAAAACTACAGTCATTTTTAAGTTACGCATTTGCTATAACAGTTTGGATATGAATATTCTGTTATATATTGCGAATTGCAATATATATATATATTTTTATGAATATAACGAACGCCTCTTTATTCAAAAAGTAATCAATTTTCATAACGTTTTGCAAGAAATCATTTCTATTCCCGTATCAATTGTGCAAGAGGCCATTTCCAAAAAGACACTTACGTATCAATTACGCAAAACTTATTCTGATAGCAAAGAGCAATTTCCTAACATTTCTGCAACTCGTTCTTATCATTTCGCAACCTCGCTACGATAGGAAAAAACTCATATTCTATTCATTTCTAAAAAGACGTTTATCGTGCCGTTATCGCAGTCATCCCGATAGTCAATTTTAATGGCGCGTACATTTAGATTCTTTCTCAAAATCTTTTCGTATTGCCCCCCACCTACAGTATCTTTTGGGTATATAAACCCGTGACTTTTCGGCCTTAATTAGTTGCTCACCGGTTATTCAGTAGTTCCAGTCCGTTCTGTAGAGTGTATCTTCAGTTAAAACTTCGTGTCGCGAATCAGTCCCGTTTTAGTATTCCTGTCAAATTTCTGTATTTATCGTCCTTCCTGTCAGTTGAGTAAAGTTCGGTCTTCGCGAATAATACCTGTCTTCGAATAGTAATCAATTTCGTGAACTGTTAGTCGGTGTCGTTTCGGGTTTGGTTAAAAACGGCGTATCCTGTTGTCTTGTCTCGCGGAAATCTCTATAAGAGTAAATGAAAGTGGAATATTGGTTCAACCTGGTTTTTTTCCCTCAGAACATATATTTTGACTGTCAAGGTCAGCTAAATTCCTGAATAAATATATTGACTGTCAAAGTCAGCTAGATTGCTGAATAAATATATATTGACTGTCAAAGTCAGCTAAATTCCTGAATAAATATATTGACTGTCAAAGTTAGCTAATTTCTGAATCATTATTGCTGATTGCAATTTAGTTTCTGGAACTGTAATTGGAATGTTTGAATAATTGTATTTTGTTCTTTAGATTTGTATGTAAAATTTCTGAATCGTTATTGCTGATTGCAATTTATTCTCCGGAATTGTATTTAGAATGTCTGAACTATTGTATTTCGTTCTTTTGATTTGTATGTAAAGTAACAGAAGCAATATTTAGTTATTAAGTGTATTTTATTCCTTCAATAAATCGAGGCTTCCATTATATTAAACCTAGTGTTCTCATTGCCTACACCCCCTCCAAGCTTGGAGGGTTTCCTCAAATTGGAAACACCTAATAGTTATGAATACGTAACAATTCTTAGCTGCATAATAGGGGCAAACTACCCTGGCGGAAAAGGAAGGACTGTAGGAGGACTGTGTGATTTATGTGATCATATGTGATGAGCCAGCTGCTGAGACAATCGAAAAATACCCGGGAAACTTGAAATATACTTGTAATGTGTGTTATAATTAAATTATATTATGATAAATTTATAACTATATATATCATGATTATCTACAAGTTTTTATTATTCATCGATCCTTTAAAATAGTATAAATAACAATATAATATAATAAATATGGCGTAAGACAATTTAATATTACGATATATTAAATTATATATTATTTTATAATATAATAACATGTAATAAAATATAAGAAAATATATTATCATGTAAAGTAATATAATACAGTATAATTTGTATAAGTACAATGTATTAAAATATGATATAATACTATAAGATATAATATATAATGTTCTAGAAAATGATGTGATATGATATAATATTATAATATTATATTATATTGTATTACATATTATATTATATTACATCATATTATATAATATTATATCATATTATATAATATAATATTCTACTTTCATTTTATATTTTTATTTCAAAATGTTGCCTGTATATAAATAAGTTAACAAAATCTAAACGTTTTTATTTTTGAATTTCCCGCGCTTCAGCACATTCGAGCAGACGAAATAGGATTGACAGTGAAACTTTCGACTGTGATTTATTTAATGAATAATTAATAATAATGGGATGGAAAGATGAATTTTCGTTACTTTAATTTTGCAAAGCGGGTAATTATTCACACATGGAAATAGTTTTTCAATATTAAAATGACTGTATTTTGCTAGAATTAGACTTTAAAAAATAGTCTATTTCAGAGCACTATAGAAGGACTATAGGGAGGACTATCTTTCGTCCTCCCTTTTCTGCCAGGGCTAGCTGCATGATATTGACGCCATGACATTGTGCTGATTTGGATGTGCACGCTTGGCTTACTGGGATGGAGTTGCACCCCCCTGAAAATTAGGCCTAATTTTCACTACTACGACTAAGTTTAGACACAAGCTTTTTGGAATATTTTAAAATTTGACGAAATGGTAGCTTTACAAAAAAAAAGTACTTATTACCCTGTTTTTCCGGCTGAAAAGAGCCTTTTTACAAAAAAAAATAAAATTTTCTCTATCGTGCATCTTCTAATATTAGAGCTATTAGAACTATTAGAATCGTGAGGGGAAAGCCAATGATCGAGCAGAGCCGTCCCCACCCTTAGGTCAGAGGTGAATAGGAATTCCCTTTCCCCCACAATTCTAATAGTTCTAATAGCTCTAATATTAGAGGATGCACGATAGAGTTTTTCGGAAAAGTTCGAGTCCAAACCTAGAGTGATGTTTTCTGAATGAGAAACAATCAACTTTTTTCCAATATCTTTCAAAGTTTCGTCAAAATTGTGCCAACCGTTCAAAAAAACATAATTTACTTTCGAAAAAACGCGTTTGAAGCTCTATTAGTGAAATAATACATAACTGGCAAAACTTACAGTTTAATCATCTATGCAGACCATGCAAAAGCTGTAGAGCTCTCCTTCGTCAAATAAATGTTACCGGTTCGCAAAACTTGTAAAAACAATCGAACACATTTCACAAAGATCTTATTGCGATTGTCCATGAGGAATAATAGGCGATGTTATGGTCCGGACGAGCTGGGTATGGTGCTCCATAGTTTGTTTACCATTGTCACGACCTTACACGGAGTAAAGTCGGACACGGACAGGGAACTGCCGGAGCATTCCAAGCCCGAGATCCCAATATTTAACAAGGCGGGAAATAGGGAATTCGGAATAAAATACCAAGAATTAATATAGACACGTATATATTCTTAAAAACCAAAACATGAAGGTTACATCAAGAAATGTTAGTATGCAAAACAAAAATTTGTGTCAGGCACGACTCAAATCATAAGCCCCAAAAACCGGTTATATAGATATATAACTAACCCCTATTCGTACAACTTGATCTATCTCTATGCATTTAATTCTACTCTATATAATCATTCTTAATATTATCCGAGAATACAAAATCGAGTCGAAAGTACAAAATGCATGAGCCTCAATCCAACAAAGGCATACTCAGTCCTGGAGGGGTGCAACGACGGAGGGTCAGCCGCGGTATTGTAATAACCATAAAATATGTAATAAAAATACCCCTTGGGCACGACATTTTTGCAAGGAATGCCATGGGTTAATCATGTTTGATTATTTATCGGGATATTCAATCGTCAGAACTACAAATTTTGCCTATTAATTGTTATTTTATCTTTTTTTATGGCTGGAATTTCCTTAAAATATTAAAAACGCAATAAGACTATAAAGATGATACAGATAACTAATTGTAAATAAAAAATCATTTTGCCACACTCTATGTTCTAGGATGCCTTAATTTTTAATATTTTTTATTAAAAATTGTAAGCTATCCATAGGGGGCATTCCTGGACATAGAGGGGGCGTTCAATCGCACCACCAGGAGGGCCATAAGGGTGGGAGCTGAGGAACATGGTGTCCCAGAGCCGATTATCCGGTGGATAATGACGACTCTTGAGGGAAGAATCCTCAGATCCGAATGGCAGGGCTGCTATGTAGAAGGCAGTGTTTCAGAGGGATGTCCACAGGGGGGTACTGTCCCCATTACTGTGGAGCCTGGTAGTGGACAGTCTCTTGAGACTGTTAAATCAGGATGGAGTGCGGGCCGTGGGGTATGCAGATGACATCTGCATACTAGCCAGGGGTGCGCACGAGGAGACCTTTAGGGAAATGATCTAGAGGGCTCTGAGAAGGACGGTTAGATGGTGCGAGGGATATGGACTCAACATCCAACCGGATAAGACATCTATCGTCATCTTCACCAGGAGGTACAAGTTGAGACCGCTGGTGAGGATGGTGATAGGAGGCAGGCAGGTGCTGTATGTCGAGGAGGTGAAATATCTAGGGGTAATCCTGGATAAGAAACTCGACTGGAATAGGCACCTGCAAGTAAAATGCCAGAAGGCGATGGTAACCTTCTGGCAGTGTAAAGGGGCCTTGGGAGCGAGGTGGGGCTTGGGTCCACGTCAGATGATGTGGATTTACAGGTCTATTGTCGTTCCTAGGCTGATGCATACTGCAGTTGTGTGATGGGCACGGACTGCACTGAAGACAGTCTGTAAAAGGCTGGACAGAGTGCAGGCGATTTTTCTTCGGGGCATATGCGCCGTAAGGAAAAGCACTCCGATCGCTGCCATCAGGGCTTTGTTAGGTATTCCGTCACTTGCGGTGGAGAGTAAGGCCACGGCAATAAGGACGGCATACAGACTCAGATGTGTGGGGGAGTGGAGGGAGAGCTCTATACACGTAGAGTTGAAGAGGGGCTGCCCTGCGGAGCTGTGGAACGCTCCACAGGACAGGATGAAGGCTCGACTGGCAGGGGAAGTTAGCTATAAAGTGCTGATCCCTAGCCGGGAGGAGTGGAAACAGGGACTGGGACCGGGACACGGGGACATATGGTTCACGGACGGTTCGAAGACCAAGGAAGGAGTGGGGGCAGGTGTTTGTGGAAAGAAGGCTGTGGACGAATACGTCTACAGACTGGACAGATACAACACTGTCTTTCAGGCTGAAGTAGAGGCCATCCGAGAGTGCGCAAGGACGCTGTCACGTAGGACGGATTCAAATAGAGATGTCTGGATCTGCAGTGACAGCCAGGCGGCGCTGAGGGCTCTGAATGGAGGGGTAATCTCCTCAAAACTGATTGAGCGGACGAGAGAGACGCTTCAAGAAGTAGCGAGAGGAGAAGGCTTAGACTCGCCTGGATCCCGGGACATGCGGGATGGAGGGGGAACGAGAGGGCGGACAGACTTGCGAAAGAGGGGGCGAGATTGATCGGACCTCAGAAGCAAGTTGTGGGTATGCCGCATAGGGAGGGAATGGACCTCATTGCGGAATGGGTAAGGGACCAGCAGGTCAGGGAATGGAAGCGAGAACCAGGGTGCCGAACGGCCAAGGCCCTCACGGGTAACACCGTGGGGGAGTGGAGGGAGGCACTACTAGGACTATCGCGGCCTAGAATCAGAGTGGCGGTAGAGATACTTACTGGCCATGGGAATCTGAATAAATTCAGATGCACGACGGGGAAGATATCCTCCCCGGAGTGTGAAAGATGCCAGGAAGGGCAGGAGGATTCCCTGCACTTTCTGTGCACATGCGAGGCATTAGTATGGCAGAGACATACTATGCTAGGGGGGGGCGGTCTTAGAACCGCATGACATTAAGGGACTGACTGTCGGTCAGATACTCGGCTTTTGCGGGGTATCACGATATCAGCAGCAGCCCTGAGGAGGAGGCGGGGATAGAGTACAAGGGCCTAATGGCTAGGTGCTCTGAACCACGAAAAGTGGCCCGCCGGAAGTCATCAATAACAATAACAAGCTATCCATAGATATATACGTGGAAATTCCAGTCATAAAAAAAGAAAAAATAACAATTAAAGGCAAAATTTATAGTTCTGACGATTAAATTTGCCAATAAATAATCAAACGTGATGAACCGATGCCACTCCTGGCAAAAATATCGTGCACAAAGCCTATTTTTTTCATTAAATAAATTTATAACCCAACTTAAATCCAATTATAACCTTTGAAGGTTGAAGTTTGATTGCCAGGGTTTATTCAATCCCTTTGATCGTGCGGCCTGGATGTTACGTTGTCGCCCCTGATTGGCTGTTTGATACACTGTAAAGATTGTAATATCCCGCCTATTATCACCAGAAAAGTCAGAGCTAGTTTATAATTCGAGGTGAACGTTAATCATTACAAGAGTGGGCGAGATATTCCGAAATATTCTATAACATCCGAGGTGAAAAGAACATAAGTTACGTCAGAATAATTAATAGAATAAAAGAAAATAAATGATCCTGTAAATGGCTGATGCAAGTATTAATTAGAACACACAATAGAATTCTTATTATTCTTACTTTCTCGAAGAGCAATATACCAGCGCTCGAGCAAGGTTTCAGAGCTCTTGTTAATATGAATAATATTCCAGTGCTCTTATTACACGGTTTAGAATTCATCTGGGTTTTTATATCATTCGGATTAGAGGAGAAGTTAGGATGGGGGAAAAAAAATAAAGAGGAAAGTGGTACATGATGATTGACCTATTTGCTTTTCTCACGAAAATCATCGAAAAATATCATAGGCTTGACGAAATGTTTAATCTATTCGCGCGTCGCTGGTTCCGATAGTGCGGATTCGGTCACCTCGCACTGCGCGTATCTCTCGCGATGACCATGATACGTGATCTACGTGCGTGGTAGCAAAAAAATAATGGAAAAATACCAAAAAAATAAATCTCGTGTTTTCCCTCCGATCGTTACACCATCATGTTTTCGAATAAATCCTTCATAGAGCATATTTCTAATGACGGCTAGATTTGAAATAAGCAAAAAAAGAAAAATTGATTCTTCGATGTTAACGAAACCCTTAACAAACTCTCAAACTCAAAAGTTAAAGCCAGAATTTTTCTCAAGCTCAGTTATTTCGAAAACAATCTTCTTATTTTAAAGCAGATTTCGCTACGAACATTGTATCATTTACTATAGAGCCATAGTGAAAGTATTGAAATATATAAATGTCACACCACACACTAAATTTATAATAAGCAACAGAGGACGAATTTCACGTATTTCAGTTTTTCGAAAAAAAGTAGGTTTTTTCCAAGAGCAACATCAAAGTCGCTGAAAAAAATCCGCAAGCAAATATTATTAAAATGGGTAAAATCATTTTTAAAGTTGTTGCATGTTCAAGGACTGCGTCTTTATCTGAAGAACAGTGGTAACATTCGACATTGCTGAGGAGACGTCTGATTTTCCCACTTTGTCGAAACTCTTGAATGCTACAAAGGACACAAAAATATTAACAGAATTTTCCGTTAAAAGACTTCTTCGCTATTTTTCAGCGACGAATTATACTTTTGAGAATCCCAAGGTTATGTGTGTAGTATCTGATGTAATTTGAGTCTTGATTGATAAAATAAAAGTTCCAAAAACATTCTTACTAGTAGTTGACCCATTTCGTGAGTGAGCTGTTTTTTTGCAAAATCATCGCGATGTTCGTGCGCGATTTCATTTTAACTGACGATAACTTGCAGGGTATCCTTTCAAATTCAACGGCATAAAACACTTCAGGAGTGTAAAACGCAACTTTCTCGTCGCAAACCTGTAAAGTTTTCCTGTATATTTCATTGGATTAATAAAACATTTATTACCGTGCAGTTTTGTGAATTACGTCACATAATAGAAACCCTGAAAACTTTGATCTTTTTCAAGTGCCAAGTATTCCCTTGGCGAATGACGACCTATAGGAGACGTATAGGTACCTATATTTGACCTGTAGGAGACGTATAAGGGACGTATAGGTACTTACATTTGACCTGTAGGGAGCGTATAAGGGAGGTGTAGGGGGCGTAAAAGGGACGCACAGGTCGCCTACAGATCAATTATGGACTGATTATTACCTTATATGCCCTACAGCTCGCCTATAATTGACATCCAGATGACTTATAGGTGAACTAAGAACGAACTACAGATGGCCTGCAGATTAAATATATATAGGTGACTTGATTTTAGTAAATTTTCCTTGTAAGTAACTGTAGGTCATCGGTAGGTGACATATCGGCTATCTGTAGGTCACATATGAATAATTTTTTATTTTATGTAGGTCTCTTGTAGGCCTTGTAGCTTACTTTAAACGTGCTGTATTTGGCTGTATTTTACTATAGGTACCTCGAGATAGCCTATAAGTGAACGCAGACCCGACGTGAGCGGAGCGGGGGGGGGAGGGGGCGGATTCACCCCTGGAAAAACCCAATGCATAATTTAATCAGTGCTGGATTTGAGCATTAACACCCAGTAAACCACGTCTCTGACAGCCAGCTGGCTATTTGACGCTTTTGTCACGATATCGCCTGCTGGCTGCCAGTTTGTGGCCAGCTTGCTGTCAGTATGTGGCCAGCTTGCTACCAGAGTTAACCTTCATTAATTGTCTTAATTCATTGTCGTATCATTTATCACAAATCATCATATCATTAATTGCCTTTAAATAAGGTTTTTTTTTTCAAAATATGCAACTATTAAAAGTATGTATTTCGGTTTCATTGTGTTACGAGTTACAATATGTTGAATCGGCGAAATCATGATTCTGAAGATAAATTTTAATATCATATATTATAGAATAAAGATACAATTATTTAATTTTATTTCAACCCAATCGGTGGAATTGGGAAAATTCCGCACATTTTCATAAAAAAATTTCGAAACGACATCGTGTTCACGCCTATACGAATCATTATGCATTGTATTTAATGTATCAGTGCTAAACTTATAGTATGAAAAAAAAAAGGTGACTTCCATCTCGCGGCTCTCGCAGTAAATACTGGTATGGCGCTAGATTTTTAAATATGTTGCGCTCAAGTTTGAATAGCGATATCGTGACAAAAGCATCAAATAGCCAGCCTGGCTGCCAGAGACGTGGTTTACTGGGCAGTGACATATCGCTCAATAAAGGACACCAGTTTTTTTCATAACTAAATTAATGACCTTTTTTTCTCGAGATTTATTATGCTTAAACCATATTTCACAATATTTAAACAGGGGCCCGTATATTTTCCCTTCAGGCCCGGACTTTCTCTCTACGGCCCTGATTGACCACATTTAACGCGCACACGTAAGTTGGTTAGTACGCTCGCGCCTACATAAAATTTTTTCTCAAAGTCAAATTATTGTAGAAATCCTTTAAATATGGGTGGAAACCATAAATATCAATCGTTCTGAATTGTGAATGGTTCTATTTGAAAATCGAAGCATACTGAGAAACATATTATGGATAAATGAAATTTTTTCGAGAATGTTAATTCAGGACATTTGAAGATAAATAAATTCATCAATACAAATAAAAGAAAAAACTTCTTGAGAAATTTGTATGCATTAAAGTTTCTGATAAAAAATTTTTTGAAAAACAAATAATTTTAACGAATTTGTATAGAATCAATTAACATGAAAGAATTTTTTCTTGTAACTGCTAATAACATTTTAAGAAAAATTGTGTATGTAAAAACCGTGTATCCTTCTTGCGGGTGCCCTTAACGTGCCCTAGAGGCGCCCTAGAGGCGCCCTATACGTCTGCACACCTATAAGGGGCGTATAGGGGAGATATACGTCCCTTATACGTCTCCTATAGGTCGTTGTTCGCCAAGGGTTTTGTTATAGGATTTAATAATTAAAATGAAGTACCAATAATTTATTTATTACCTGTCTGAATCCTTCCGTATAAGTATCCGGCAGTTTATCATTCAACAACTTATACATTTCTTTCATGCTTTTGTCATTTCGTACAGAATCATACATTGCACTGTTATTAATAACAATCAGTTTGTAGGATTTGTCGTGAATGAAACTTTCTTCGTCGTAGAATGGCAGTTTGGGCTCGGATAAAGTGAAAAAACTCACAAGTGCAGCAGAGTAAACTGTCGATAAAATGAATGACACTGAAAGTGCAGTGAACAAGACGATTCTCGACGACGTGTTTTCCGATCTTTCCGCTGCATGAAAAAAATTTTATTATATTTATGTATTGACTGATATTCCACTCGAGAAAAAGATTTGAATCGGTGAATAAATTGAAACCGAAATCAAAATCGCGGTCTAACGTAGAACTGATGTTAGACTGAAAGTTTAAACCATGATCCTTGTAAAAGAATTCAGATATACTCTCGTTGCTAAATCGAACAAGCATGCATCGAACAAACAAACCAAGCGAATGAGCGTATAAATTTTGAGTGACTTTACTCCCACCCATGGCCTGTGGCGATGGGGCGGGAACAGGCGAGAACTCCTTTCTCCCTTCTTTCGCACGTCCCGCAACCGTAAAGCTAAAGCTTTCTAATATTCCGACTTCCGACGCGTTCGACGGTCTGGCTCCGACTGACTCTCGCGCATCTTGCTTTGCGCAGTTCGTTCGGGAGTGGGAGCCCCCTACGCAGGCCCGGCAGATGATGTTCAGCCCGAGTGGGTAGCTAATAAATATTTGCTTTTATTTGTGACAAAACGTCATGTTTTTATTGACTTATTTCAATTCTTTTTACAATATATTTCTTCTCAGAAATTTATCATATATTTAAATTTGGCTTATTTGATGAAGAAATTGTTCTGTTTACTTTTTGAAGTAAAACTTCTTGGACGGCATTATCACTTTTCTAGAATGTAATTTATTCTAAGAATGCAATGTAGGGAGTCATTTGGAGATTTTACAATGTCAGATATAAGACTGTAAGGTGTAAGAGTGTAATATTTTCGATTGTAGGGAGTAATTTTGAGATTTTGTTGTAATGTAAGACTGTAAAATGTAAAACTGTAATGTTTACGTTTGGAGCGAGCAATTTGGAGGTTTTGTAAGTCTGTGATTCTGTGAGAGGTGTAATGTTAGGTCGGAATAGTTGAATGTCGATGATATCCGAGCGTGTTTCGAGTGTAAGGAGTAATTTCGAGATTTCATAACCTTGTAACATTGTAAGAGTGTAAGAATTTCATTGATAAATTCAACTAAAAATTAGGAATTAATTAATCTTTCAACCCATTTACAGTTAAAAAACGAGAAAAATACTACACAGAAAAATTGAGGGATCTGTTAGAGTTAAAAAAGGTGAGAGGAATAAAAATCTATACATCGGAATCTTGAAGAAAGCATAGTGAGAAGTTTTAGTTCTAACGCGTGTTGATTCAACACGCTCCAATTTTTTTATAAAAGGTTTTTATTTGAGTAATTTTTACAATAGTTCATGAAAAAACCTTTAAACGAACAGTAAAATAAAAATAGACAGAGGAAGGGCGGGTGAATCGAAGCAATAGACATATCTCAAGAACGGTTCTACCAAAATCGGCCTGTCATTTGCAATAAGTTCTGCAATAAATCACCTATTCTGAATGATGACTATTCGCATAAATCAGCAAGTTACAATGTACACTACAATGACGGCGATAAACTTAATAGTTTCTTATTGCGTTTCGCTTTTTTTACTATATGCTAGTTACTATCTATTGAAAATATTTCTGAGCATCCGGTGAAGAATCACGTCTTCATTATTATGAATAAAAAGAAAATAGTATACTACGTAGCAGGTACAGGTGTGCGAATTCGGCAAAACGGGGTAATTACGGACTGAGCCGAAGGCGAGGTTTGTAACCCGTTTTGCCTATGAGCACATCTGTACTTGTTCACGTGATATATTTTTTATCACGATGGCCGAAAAGTCACTTCAAAATGTCAGTTTTGAGGTTAGAGTGGTGAAAAATACATTTTCATTCGATTTCTTATATGAGCTAAAATTTAATAACGGAAAAAACAAGTACTCATGAAGTTGCTTCATTAGAACGTTACATCGACATTAAAATTTGGTGTTTTCCGTTCCTTTTATGAATAATAAAAGTTCGGAGTTTTCGCAAATGTTAAAAAAAAGGTTTTGACATTACAATATGTTTTACCGTTCTTGGGTGGTTTCGTTCTATATGTGAGGTGCCAGGAGAAAAGGGACACATCGCTCCAAACAAGAATTTTACAGGGCGAGCAATAGAAGTCAATCAATTCTGTAGTGAAAGGTGACTCCCGAAAATATGCCCCCCTTTTTTTGATAGCAAATAATGTCCGTAGAATTTTTCTAATTTTTGTGTTGGATAGAGCAACTCAAAAACTATCAAAAGATACAAAAAACCGGTTTTCGATTTTTGGAGCGATGTGTCCCTTTTTTCCTGGCACGTCACATATGTATGTGACCGCGGAGTAATAGTAAATTATTCAGTTTGCTAATAATTTACGTCGAAATGTCCGATTTGAACGAATTGTAAATAATAACTTTTTTCTAACTATTCCCGCTTCAAGACACATTTTTATGATGGAGATAGAGTTAAACCCGAAAATTCGTCAATGCTAAATATTTTTGTTGTTCAATAATAAATAATAAAGTTTAGTATTGAATTCAACTTTATAAGAAAATGTTCGATCAAATTTCGAGTGAGTATTTCACCCACTCGAAAAATTATGGGTGAGTTACCCACTCACCCACATTATCTGCCGGGCCTGCCCCCACGTATCTCAACGCAACGAAGGTCACGGTCCCGAGCTGTTTGTTCGATTTAGCAACGAGCAGCAACGAGTGTACACTTTTTACCTGAGATTCCTTGTTGGCAAAATATGCCCCAAATGTTAATGAGAGTCGCAGAAAATTCGTCAAAAGTTTCTTTCGCAAGAGAGATAGAAAGAGAAATCACTAAAATGGTTGCGAGTATCGCAATCCAATTTGACAACTCAAAAGTCTGTAATAAAATAAAAACCTCTACTTGAAATATTGAATTGATTTGTTCATGCTTAATATACATTTAACGATCACTATCCATTGGTATAATATAAAATCTACTGTTTCTGCTAAAAAATTGTGGTATAGGTACCTGGAAATACGCAAACCACAATACTTCAAATTCCTCGGGTCGCCTAACATAAATTCTGAATGATTTTACAATTAAGGGTTGGGATACATCAACAAACAGAGTTCTGTTACTGGACATAACGAAAGCATCGACGGAAAAATCTGCTTCACCCGATATGACTTTTCCCATAGCACCACTCCAATTTCCATGTTCTAAATCCATGATTCCATAGTTGTTTGCAGTGATCACTTTACCGATGCTAAAATTCATGGCTGACATAAGGTCATCAAAAAACAAACCGAAAAACCCTCCGAATTTTTCGTCTTTCTTGAAAAAAGAGTCGGAACCCTGTAAAAATGATCTTTGAATGCAATTGATTCCAAACCATTTTCACACAGTATGACTGTAAATTTCCGATTTATCACTAACAACAGATTCTATGAGAAAGTGTGAGACAAAAGTTCTAGAGCCGTTTTTTCCTGGATTTTGAATCTACAAAGTTATGAAAAAAAAATTAGATCAACAAGCTCGCGGTGGGGCGTAGGCTAGCACTGGTTAGTCCTAAAAAATACATCGTCCATTTCACTTTTTTGCATGACTTCAATCCTTTATAACTTTTGGAAATTTCAAAACATAAATAATTTCAAGCAATATTTTCCTCTACAGTTAAAATTTTTCGAAAAAAGTGAACAAAATGGATTATGCTACTTTTTTATTCCACTAGCACAAACCTTGATCATCGCAACATTGAATTTTGCTCCTCTGAGATTTTTTCCTGTATTAAACTCATTTTTGAGCAGAATTTTTTTGTTTTTCCTTGTTAATTGGAAATCGAGAATCCTTGTGTCGTTTCGGACAATCAGCCAACGTTGAATCTTGAAATCATTTTGACAAATTACCATCACATACGTTTCAAATTCCATGTTTAAAATTTTTCTCGGGTTTTCGCAAAATTCTTTGAGTGTTCCTCCGTAAAAATCCTTGATAATCAAGAGCCATTTCCAGGTTGAAATTTTACATATGTCTGATGTGGTTCTGAATTGTTCTACTGATGTTATCGAAGTCAAAAATGCCACTAATAAAGATAGTTTCATTTTACTTCCCTGCGTTTCAATAACTTCTGGTAACTGTGAGAATTCTGCACACAAAAAACTGACGTGACGTAAAAGCAGTATTTTTCCGACATCCTCAAGAACTGTAATAATTCACTCTCGTTTATTAGATATCATATATCAAGTTTTTGTTTCATTTCATACTCACAATTCTCCTCATTTTCTGTGTTTGAGTGAAATAAAAAAACACTTGAAATTTTAGAAAACTTATGAGCATCGAAAATTATTCCAGCATAATTTTCAGGAGTTAGATTTGTGGTTGAGATCGAAAAAAATGTAAGAAACAGTAGAGACAAGAGACATTTTTTGTGTACCATTTTTTGTGTCTTAGAGTAAACTAGTTGAATTTTAGGACGTAAAAATAACGAAAGCTGCTTTTTTCGCTATGAATAAATAAGCGATTTTTGGCGTCGTTACTTAGAAGGGCAAACGTAAAAGTTTTGAATAATTTAGAAACTAGTGCAGCAATCGATGAAATTAGAAATTTAATGAACAGGAAACATTCGTTAAGACATATTTGTCGGGTACGTGTTTCAACAACATTTAAAAAATGTTGAAGAAGGTGTAATAATCCTTCTTGATGTCAGCCTTTTTGAAGAAATTTATGATATTAACTTTTAATTCAGACGTAGTTTATCTAAAACTAATGGGAAATTTATGGTTACTATTACTATTAAAAATGTGTTCAGATACATGTAAAACTTTTCAAACCAAATTGATACTACTAATTTTCGTAAATTTCCAGCTTCTGACTCAAAAATTTTTGAATTTTCTAATGTTGAATAAAATTCTTAGTCAAATAATGGCTAAGTTTTTTAAGATAATTTAAAATCATGTTTAAGTTAATTCCAATAATTATAACTATATATCTACTATGATTACCAAATTATTAAATTATTTGCAACTGAATTTCATTTTTTTCTACATACTTTTTTTCTAGTTTCTTTTTGAGAACATCTCGCTTACTTCAAGCTTACGTAATTTGAAAAGATCACGATCGTAAAAGAATGAATAATCCTGTTTTTTTCACCTCGAAATTGTTTCGAAACCAGCGAAGCGTCAAATTTTGCTCGTCATATATGCGTCCAAGAGGCAATTCCAGACAGCCTTTCGTTTTTTGCATTTTTAGCAGAGATAGAAATTCATTACATTGCCAAAACCGGCGATGATAAATATTTTTCGTAGCTCATTTATTGGATTTTCGCATTACAAAACTGTGTAAAATAAATGATATTGTTCAATTTCACAGTCGGTCTTTCAAAGATTACAACAGTATTTATTATGGCCACTTTTACAGCTCTAGATAGCTTATTAAAAATTTGAGTAAACTTTATGAGTGTTTGAAATTGTTTACAATGACTTTTCATATTTTCTGTCACAGTAATTTCTAGGATTTCGATAATATAAATAATAATTAGAGATTTTCACATTTTCTTATCATACACGTCATTTGTTTCACAGGATTCAATCATTTATTCAAATTTTAGGCTGATTGCTTGATAATTGCTGCTTGCTTTCAATCATCATGTGGATTTAGGAACTTTCAAATCTCTCAACCAAAAGTTTTTGAGCATCGTTGATAAACGGATTCGTAACTTGGGTCCAAGGGTCCGGCACAATAGTAACCACCATGACGGTGGATTCGGACGTAGTCGTCGCAATCGATTTTACCGTCATTATTGCAATCCTACAAAACCAATCATACCTATTTCATTAGAAAAATAGGGCATATCTAATTTAAAAGTAACTGTTTAACAATATTGAAAGAACTTTTGCTACAATTTTTATGTCTCTAATTGGATTATCGCAGTTTTTCTCTCTTACTTCCTTGCTTAATCTCGAATTTCATTACAAGAGTTTTCGTTAGATTTTAAGAACCTTAATCTAGAGCTCCAGATATCATCTTGCAAAGTTAGAGTTAATGTAAGTATTGTACAAAAAAATTTATTCATTTTCTTTTTGGAAGCTTTTTTTGGGAGATTACATCTTTATCTTAAGATTCGTGAAAAACTGTAGGCTATAAAATATTCGAATATTTTTGGAAAAGTTTTATTTGTTGTGGTTGAGGAATGTAGACATTAAAATTACCTTGGCAAATTTGAACATGTATCCTTGTACTGCCTTTGCTGCGCACGATGGCTCGTTGACGCAATTCGCGTAAGCTAAAAAATACATGAATCTTAAAGAAAGTCAATCTCAGAAGTATTGTACATCACACAGTATTATCCAGACAAATTTTTTAAACTTTTTTTACATTGATTTTGAAAAAAATTAAACTATATTACAGTAGAGCGCCGTAGCACCGTAACGCCCGGGACACTTAAACATTCACGGTACATTACGTACCGTACGCTCTTTCGGCGACTCAACGGTGGCACAGCGAGTAGAATTTTAATGATGCGACACAATGCCCTACAATATATGTAACAAGCGCCAGAATTTCGGAACGACAATGACTTAATGACTGAATCGTGAGTTGAAATTTTCGGTGAGCTCTCGAAATGTCGAGAACCTAGTCAAGCATACCTGAATTTCCTTGGCACCAATTGAGATTTACGTTCCTTCGGATCCCGGTACTAAGACGCTCTACTGTATAGAAATTTTCGCTTGGCGGATGTATGGTTTATTTTTGTTCCTTTATCTCAAGGGGGAAACAAATCGATCGTCTTAATATTTTTTGGTATATTTTTGGATCATTGTGAAAATTCATTATTGTTTCAAAATAATTAAAGAATATAGAAACACCTACACTGAATATGAACGTCAATTGAGTAATTCTCAAAAATTTGCCTTTATTGTTTATCATTATAAAAATGATTATCATTCCAACTCCATATAATAATTTATTCAATTTTTTGAAAAATGAACTGATGAATGAATTTTTTTACTTCATTCGAAACCACTATTGGAAATATTCCATACTCGTATGAAGTAAAAATACTATGCGGAAATATAGTTAATAATATTTACGTATAGTATTTATACTATACACTGGTATAAGAAAATTACTAATCCTGAAATGGTTTATACACTTGCACTCGAGAAAAAAGGTATTTTTCACGATTTTCTTCTAGAGAAACAAAACAATTTTTTTTAACACTCAAAGCCTATTTATGGGTTCATGTCACAAGGTATTTTATGGATTTTTTCTGAAAAGAATTTTCATAATTAAAGTCATAGCGACCATTGTGCCAAAATACAACTTTTCTGACACCGCGCGTGGTGAGCATGATAAATAATGAACTGTTTATCTGTAATACAAAAAAAAAAACCCTGAGCTCTTAACTCTTAACTAAACCTTTAAGCTCTGCGAAAACGAAGGATTTCGCTATATTAGTATTTTTACGAAAATAGTGCTCGTTTTCCTAAAATGTTTGATTTTTCATCGTCTGCGCTTTCAAGTTTTTGCTGCAAGAAAAAAACAGTTTAACTTAAAATTAAAAATCCTTTGTTCACCCAGAGGCTACTATAATTATAAACAAGCTCGCGAAAATTCAGACTGTCCAGATAAATGGTTTTCGAGGAACTGTGCTCAGCACGAAAAAAACATCGGATTTGGGCACGATTGCTACAGTGCACCCAATTACGAAGATTTCATTCTGAAAAAATTTCTCAAATACCTCGGGACATTGATAAATAAATAGTCACTAAGTTTTTAAAAAAATATTGCGGTGTTCAAAAAAAAAAAAAATCGAGAAAACGCCTTTTTATCCTTGAGAAAAATAACCCCTTAATTCCTTAGAGTGAATTTTTTCTTTGTATCGAGTGAAAATACTGCCTCTCAAAAAGGAGGTGAAAATCAACCCTCACAGAGTAAAAATATACTTTAAAAGAGCGAATCCTTTAATTAGAGTCAGATTCTTCTTAAAGAGAGTCCACCAGTATTATCGCTGTATTTCAAGCGCTTTTTCGGGAATTTTCGTTTGGAAAACTAATAAGAATATTTGAATAAGTTATACGTTATTTGATAGGTTCAATGTTCTTATTTTATTCGTGAATTTTTTAAAAAGTGTATTTTGAAGCTTTGCATCAATTTAGGGCGTCGGAAGTGATCCCCGTAGAATAAATAGCGAATTTGCGGAGACAATTCCGCTCGAACCAGTTATCTTTCCCATAAAAAATAAAAAGAATATTCTTTGCCTCTATATTCACCATATTGCCGAGTTAAAGCCGTAAGATTTTTTCAAAATTCCAAAAATTGAATTAAAGGCAGTATTTTTCGTAAGAAAAGACCATTTTTACCCTTTTTTGAAGCATAATATACGCTGTTTAATGGCAACGCATTGAAATTTCAAAAAACTCCTACGTGGGTACCTCAGGTTACCTCTATAGAATAATCAATCCAAGTTTCAAGTCAATCTGTTGAGTGGATTTTTCTCAATCATCAATTTTTAGGATGCAAGCTAGAATTCAAAATCGGAATATGGAATTCGTGCTTATCCTTTGAGGACAATATTTTTGAGGTCTGTAGTAAGTTGAAAACGTCGGAAAAAAAATTTGGAAATTTTGAAAATTTCACACAGGTGGACTCTCTTAAGGAATGGGTTCAGTTTCACTCTAAAAGGACTGAAATTTCACATATTTCGAGTGACTTTCTCTTAATACTGCCAAAGTATGACAGTTACCATGCCATGCTTGAAACGTTTGAATTTTTTCTCGACGTGTAGAGTCAATATTCACTCTAAGGCACTCAGAAAGAAATTCATTTAATTTCCTATATGAAACCAAACGGTCTATTATTAACACTCATTATTGATAAAAGTACCAGTGTTTGAAGTTTCTGGCTCATTTTGGAGAGTTGGTTTTCCAGAATCAGCCCAGTAGGCCCAAGTGATTCTGAAGGGCCCACAAACATCCCCCGAACAGCCTGCGGTCACGTTGCAACCCGATGCCGCCTCGCATATGCACCCCAAACAAACCCGGCTCAAAGACTCTGGGACCGGGCTCGGATTCTGCGCTGAAAACACGTGGGAAACCGTTTTTTTCAATCGACCTTCACACGTCAACCTCACATTCTTGCGAAATTTCTTCCCATTATAAAGATAGCATCAAAATTATCGCGTATACACTCTGAATCACCTGTCACTACCACACCAACGTACGTATAAAAAATGTAATTTATAAAAACTCAAACACATTAGAAATTAATTAAAAATGAAGTTACGTAAATAAAAAATTCTTCGATTCCCACAACAAACATTTCTTGTGAATAAGCAAAATTTAATCAATTTTCTTAGTTCAAAAAGTATCTCAATCGTTTACATAATGCAGCTTCATTGATTTCTGAAAATTAACTCGAAAGTTTCCGTCAAGTATGCAAATATACACCAGGAAAAATGAATCACATTCTTTTCTATTTAATTTCTGCTCGCAGCCATTTCACATACACAATTAAAAAAGAAATCACAAAATACAAAAATTAAAGTACTTAGAACCCTAGTGATTTTGAACCTTATAAAAACCTTATAAAAGAAAGTAGTTTATTGTAAGGTTTTTATAAGGTTTAAAATCACAAGGGAATCTTCGAAAAAACTAATTTTTACGTATCGCTTATTCTCACGAAAAATTTTTTCATTCTGACGGAAAAAAACTCACCGAAAACGCAATATGTGAGGAAAATAATCGTGGAAAACTTCACAAGCAGCGCCATAATTCTCATTTTAATGACGAGGATAGTTTCACGCTCGGATCGAAATCACGATTCCGAGATCGTTCCGAGTCATATCCTTTTTATAAACACGATTCAATGCCGAAAGAAGCGTAAAGAGGGGAATCCAAGAACGTATTAATAATGTGTTTTGCATGAATTAAACATGCATTTCGTCGAACGTTCGGGTTTTTTTATCCGGATTTTCGAGACGACTTTTTTTCAAGATCACTATCGGTAATATTTATGATTGCGAAAAATCATGATTTTTGCGAAAAGAGTTCATTGTGCGTCAATGGATGTGAAAAATAATCAAAAATACGTAAATAATGTTAGGACGAAAAGAATCATTAGTAAAATTAAGCATATCAGTTGATCGTATTTTGTACGCCGTGATCGGAAGGAAGCTGAACCCCCAGGAAATCTAACTTGGGGAGGAAGGCAGCATATTCATTTGGCTCATCCCCTTCCTCTAACTTGTGAACAAGTTGTATTAATTTAATCTGTAGCAACTTATCAAGTGTTCCTATAAATATGTAATTGAATAGTTCGAGTTTGTTACAATGAATAATAACAACTATCAATTATCAGAATTCAAAAGTGTGGACGCAACAGAAAGATATAAGTTACATAAATTATTAGTTACATAAAAATTATCCCATCAGCAACTGGAAATCAATTAAACCTGATAAAGATATTAAGTATATCGCGTTACTGTTCTCTATATATGTGAGGCAATCCGAGAAAAGGGACCTACTATCCAAAAAATCGTTTTTCCTATTATGAGTGATTCTATAAGTTTTTGATCCAATCTCCAATTATGTGCAATGAGAATTTACTAACTTTGATTTTTTTGCAAGTTATGAATTTTTAAAAATCTTTCATCCCATTTACCGTTGTGTATTTTGATTCATTCAATCGCCCGTCCTGTAAAATTTGCTTTTTGGATAGTAGGTCCCTTTTCTCGGACCGCCTCACATATATCGGAATTGACTAATATCTTCCAATAAAATAATATTAAGTTAAGAATTTCTGTATTCGAAAATTAAAAAAAAATGTCTATGTAAAATTTGTTTATGTTAAAAAAAGGTTATTTATTATCTACAGTAAAAAGTCACTATAAATCTTTAAAGCAATTAAAAAAAAATGCACCTAGTGGGATTTGAACCCGTGTCTACTGGACTCGAAGGCGAGTGGTCTATATGGTTGCCGCAGCGTTCTCATTGGTTGAGTGAAATACCCCGGAGCCAATCAGCGAAAAATTCAGGAGTACCCCCTAATATACGCTTGACGTTTTCAAAGAAGTTTTACTTCATAAATTTTTCTTAAGGTTACACAAATTTTGTTTAACTATAGAGCCCTTATTGACACCCATGTGTTTCAGTTCGACATACTGAACGTTGTCGCTAGATAATCTTTTTTTCTTTTCATATTCTAATACTTTCTTGTGTGAAAAAATTTGTGTTTAAAGAAAAAACTCTTCAGTAATTTGCTTACTTATGAGAGTTTTATCAGCAATTTTCAGCATTTATCAGCCCTTAAGGTCAATCCCCTCAAGAGCGCGAAAAATGAGCGTTTTTTCATGATTTTATTCTCACAGAAAGAAACATCGCAGACATAAGAACTTTGGGATGTGTTTTAGTCATATCTTGAACTTTATTTACAAAAAAAAGACATTCGAAGAATTTTAAATTTTCTGAGTGTCATGTCCCGATCTCGTTCCATAATTATTCACAATGTATTGCGTAACTTATAGAATCGTTCTAGCGTGGATCCGAATGTTCGAATGACGCAGTTTGGATGATTCATAGGGGCGAGGTTGTTTTCTATGTTTCGGCGAGCGTTGGTCATTCGAGCGTCCTGTAGCCCATGTCGAATGTTTTGGGCCTTTAGCCCATCTTAGATATTGTCCAATATTGTCATAGCCCTCACGGAAATCTGGCGTGAGCCGTGTGAGCAAAGTTAGCCGTGTAAGCTCACGCGGCGTTGGTTTATTGGAGGATTCATTGTTTACCGGCACGAGATAAATGAGCTGAATTTTAAATTCAGCTGAAAATTTAAATTTAAAACTTCAAATTTCCCGAGGAAACAACATTTGAGATATAAAAAAATAAACAGATCAGTTTTTTCTTTTAATAAGCTGTTTACGTGATGATTGTTTAATAAACAATCATGAATAGTGCAGTATCAAAATATGATGATTTTTACTCTTAAAACGGAAATCGTTCAAATTTGATTCTTGTTAAGAAATTGTTTCAATTAAAAAATTTTTGCATCCATTAAAACCAAGACATTTCGTCTAAATTGTGAATTTGAAGAAATCGAAATATAACTATCATAACATAACCTACTTATGAATAATAAAAAATAATTTGTAGAAGTATTTTTTAATGATAAACAATTTTTTTGTTAAAAATTTTTGTCTATGTGAAAACTACTTATGTTGAGCTAGCTTTTATTTTTCAACAAATTTTTTCGATATGATTGATCAAATTTACAAAATAATAAAAAAATATAGAATTTTTTTTTAATTCGTAAACGCTACTAATTAAAACATAATTTATAAACAAGAATCAAATTTGAAAGATTTCCGTTTTAAGAGTAAAAATCATCATATTTTGATACTGCACTATTTATGATGGTTTATTGAACAATCATCACGTAAACAGCTTATTAAAAGAAAAAACTGATCTGTTTATTTTTTTATATTGCAAATGTTGTTTCCTCGGGAAACTTAAATTTTTAAATTTAAATTTTCAGCTGAATTTGAAATTCAGCTCATTTATCTCGTGCCGGTAAACAATGAATCCTCCAATGAACCAACGCCGCGTGAGCGACGTGTGCCGCGTGAGCTTACACGGCTAACTTTGCTCACGCCAGATGTCTGTGAAGGAGGGTGCCGCGTTTTCCTTTAGCCTATTTCAAGATAATTCCCATCCTGTAGCCCATTTTTAGATACTGTGTGGGAGATGATGCGTTTCTATTGGCGGTCCTGTGGCCCATTTTCGCTATATGATTCAGTTACTGTAGCCCATTAGATTTTGGGGCTTATATATACTGGGAGTTTATAATAAAATAAATATTTCTAAAAGTATGAGTCTCGCGAGTATTATTCAAATTTAAACGAACCCCGGATCCATGAAGTTCTTCGAAATCCGGGTGAACCCACCGCTCTTGAAGGGCCACGCTACCATGTCCGCTACCATGTCCGCTACGCTACCAACCCCTTCAACTCTTCCACAACACGGCTCAGATGATGTAGAATTTTTATATTACAGAGAAATAATAATCGGAAATGAGAAATTTGACAATTACAAAAAAAAAAAAAGGAAAAGAAATTCTTCATTTATTATTCAATTTTAAGTGAATTACTTCCAATGTTCCAAGTCTTGAATCTTTCAAAGTAATGGAATACTTCGAATGAGATTGCATTATTAATTTTAAACATTGATTAATTTTCTTACATTATTGGTTTTATTTTCAAGTGACATAGATATGGAAATTCAATTTTTATTTCAATCGTGATTTCGAATTAATTATATAAAAAAGAGAAATGATTTATGTTTTTATTTTCATCAAACGAACAACAGTAAGAATAAGTTTTTATTGAGATTTTGGTTTTAATCGACTAAATTATTGAAAAATTATTTGAAACTGATTTCAATCATGTAGGAAGAAAAGGAAAATAATAATAATGATAATAATAATATGTTTCGGGTTTCCTTTCAAACAGTGATTTTTTTTCTTTTTCGAAGAGTATCTAGGAATTTCAATTGTGTTCGAATTTTTCTGTAACGATTTGTCAAGAATATTCAATTTTTATTCTGGTTAAAATAAAAAAAAAGGAAATGAATAGAGAATAATTATCTCAAAAATTTGATCTAACGAACAATTATTTAAAAATAATAATAAAATTATATAAAGTTTCAACATAAGCGAAAGACTCGTCAAAAGTGCACTACGTTCAATTCGTACGTGAATTTTGCCTTCAATGGGAGATTTTGACTGCGAATACTCCAGCTCTTTTTTTTACTGACTGTTTCCCTACGAGTGGTATCCAAGTCATATTAAGCCTACTTGTGTCCTCGTGGCAGTGATTTTGGTAACGTATTAAGCCCTACACGTATAGGAGGCAACGGTTACACCGTAAATTCATGGTCAGTAATTTTAAGGGTGCTGTGTGAAAAGGCAAATTTCGTGTAATAAACCGCGGATGAATGCTTCTTAGTTGACTATGATTGCACCCCGGTGTAAAAGCGTGTTGCGAATTCGTTTTGTTTCTGTAAAATAGTCACCAATATGAATGAAGGCGGGTCGAAAACCCACCGAGCAAACTAGGTTCTCCACGATTAAGAGAATTTCGCAGGAAAAAGTTTAACATAAGAATGGTGGACTTACGAAGAATGCAAAAGGGGGCTTATTAATGGTTACGGGTAAGCCAAAAAGAAAACCTAAGAAAATGATGATTATGGTTACGGGTACACCAAAAACCTTAGGTATTACTATTAAGGTTATGAGTAAGCCAAGAAAACCTATAGAGTTAAAAAAGAAAAACGGTGCACTTGCGTCTTAAAACAGATAAGAAATAATAATGAAAATATAAGGTGGATTGATATAAATAAAAAAGCAATCTGAGAAGTCATTAAGAATATTTTCAAATTAATGAAACCCGAAATTTTAATAAAAAATTGTTTATATTTTAAAAATGAATCAAATTTAGAAAATATGTAAATAAAATAAAGAAAGAAAATACACGACAATGAGAAGTAGATATTCGGAATACATATAAATGTAGACAATTATTTTTTCCCTATGTCAATAAAAAAAAAAGAGAAGAGAAAACAGTTGAAGACTTCAGAAAACAAAAATTTTTTAGGCAGAAGGTAAAAAATTAGGATGATTAAATAAGAAAATATAATATGAAAAAAAAAAAAGTATGAGATCGATAAAAAAAAATTTTGTTTAAGTAAATCAATGATGAAAACCAAAATAGAAATCTTTAAGGATGATAAACGAGGCTTAAAAAAAGAGTAAAAAAAGGAAGTGAAATGATTTTATGGTTAAAAATGGCAAAAGGAAGTAAATTCGAAAATAGTAAATTATGGACATATTTATAAGTGGAATCAAAAAGTAAGAACTAGTAGCAACGAGCATGAAAATCTAAAGACTTGAAACGAAAAATTGATTAAACATGTATATCTAAGTTAGAGAACAAAGTTACAATAAAGATTCTTAATTTCAGAAATCAAAAATGATGAAGGAAGTAATAAAATTTTGTAAATTTCAAAATAAAAACAATCGATTTGTAAAAAAAGCGCTAAATTACGTTAGAGATGAATGAAGTTCTTCGAAACCCGGGCGAACCCACCACTCTCGAAGAGCCACGTCCGCTACCATGTCCGTCACTCTACGCTACCAACCCCTTCAACCCCTTATTTTTGTTCTCTTTGTTAGACTTCTTTGTTCTATGTGAACTACGAATTTTGAAAAATTCTGTTTTTTATACCTTTTTTAAAACAAATACCTCAACAAAAAAATCACTATTTTTCATCATTTTTTTCTGTCTAAATTTTCGAATTTTGAAATTTCCGTAGTTCACATAAAAAAAAAATTTTAATGAAGAGAACAAAAACAAAATTTCCAATTTTAGTTGAAAATTACGGCCGCTATCGTTCTCGCAGTTGGACTCCGTCCGCGTCGAGACATTACGGTATTCCCCGGAATGCTCAGCAAGTTTAAAATTCTTCGAATATCATTTTTTGTGTGAATAAAGTTCAAGATATGACTTAAACATATCCCAAAGTTCTTATGTCTGCGATGTTTCTTTCTGTGAGAAAAAAATCATGAAAAAACGCTCATTTTTCGCGCTTTTGAGGGGACTGTCCCCTTAAGTTATTACAGTCGTAGAATGATGCTGTATAATAATAAAAGTAGAATATCACAATTTCGTAACATTTTTTGCTCAGTGGCGATCGAATTTCTGCAAAAATCCTGTGTTGTATAAAAACAAAGATTATTTCGTATAAATAGTTTTTCGATTTCGATATGACGGAGAAAGTATTGATTCAGAGACTTGATATTTTTTGCAGCACGCCATAGCTGTAAATAATTAATAATTATACATTTTTTTACTGCGTTTAAATATTAAATGTCAATCTCTGCAATCACTTTGAGCAATATCAAAAATATATAATTATTTACCGCGTTAAACCGATGTTTAGAGTAATTTTTGCGTCTAAAGAAAATTAGGTGAAGACCGTGTTTGTGACGAAACCTCACTTACCTCGCGTTATTCAAATGGCGAAAAAGACAACTCTACCGGAACCGGTAAACGTTCTTCTAAAAATCTGAAAAAGTTAAGGGATTTTTTTTTAATTATTTGGAAACGATTTAGGGGGTGTCACTATCAAAATTCCACCTAACCCAATTCGACGACTACTCTCATCTAAATATTTATTTATTCTTGTCACGTGTGAGTTCGTCCCTCTCTCCTTGAAAAATTTTGTTGCAATGCTGTAATATTCTGTATGGGAATTTCGTAATGCAATTTTGTGCAAGTAATTCCGCAATTACTTCTTGTACGTAGTTTTATTGCACTTAACTGAAATTACATTGCTGGTAGATCAATAAACGTTCTATCGCCACACTTGAATAAGAAAATTGCGAACGCGTTTAAAGATATTCAGCAACATGAGTTTTTATAGCTCTCGTGTATTTTTTCTTTTAATATCATTTTATTCTTGCACTAGTAATCGTAACAGTCAAAGGAATCATATGTTGAAAAACTCTGCTCAAACTATAATAGATGTTGCTGAATCTCAAAAAATATCTTCGATTATATTATTGTTTCCTGACATTAAAAATCACGATGACAGTGAGTAAAAAAGATAGACCAATAAAGAACAAGTAATTTATCGAAAGCATTATTTCAGATTTGCAAAAGTTAACGGAAAGTTTTGTCTTGATGAGAAAATTATTTCAGCTTCGTATGAGTATTTTAAGCAACACACTATCCAAAGCATTAGAAATAACGAAGAAATTTAATGATAATATTGGTCGGAATTTGTTTGTTGCTTTCTTGAATGATCAAAATTCAGTAGAAAGACTTGAAGTTATGTCTGATTGCATTCGAATCCTCCATTCAAAGTGGCTTTTCATAATCAGCAAAAATATTAAAAATTTGTGTCTACACCCTGGTAAAAGTTTTGTGAATTTCGATTCGATTTGTAACGATGGACAACATAATGAAAATAGTGAACGAAACACAAGTTTTTTCTGGTCAACGGAAATGAATCTCGAGTATGGTTTACAGTCGAAAAAAGGATTAAGGAGAAAAACATTATATATTGCTGCAGTGAAGGTTTGTTGAATATAAAAAAACAAGCACTACATTTTAATTTTGTTAGAAATTCAGTCATGTTCCTGTTTTTTTTTTTTTTTTTCAATTTAGTAGTAAATTTGTATATGATATGCAACATAATATAACAAAACAGCGAACTCCTCGTCCGAATCCAAGGAGAAAAAGTTATAAATTCCCAAATTATTTTCCTCTGACAAATTAAAATTGATAAGAATATAAGATATAGTAATCAAGCAATCAATGCAAGTTATTTTTATCTGATTTACATTTTTTTTACAATATTAACTGTCTTGTATATGTATTTATTCAAAAAACATTATTGCTTAGGATTCTTCTGCCAGGAATGATGGAATATTCGGTGGATTCTTTGGATCAATTTTACGAAACTTAGAGTTAAGAATGAATTTCAGCATTAACTATACAATGATTGATGGTATTGGTAACGAAGATATAATGACTGGAAATTGGACAGGTATATTGGGGAAAATAATTTCTGGTGAAGCTGATCTCGGCAGCCCACCAATCACTATGACTCCTCACAGAATAACTGCAGTTGATTTCATACAAACTGTTTATTCGTCACCACTCCGACTGTATATCAAAAAGCCAGAAAATTTCGAAGTTCCTTGGTCTGCATATTTCGAGGTACAATGAAGTTCCTTTGACCAAAATTACGATCGAAATTTTAATTGAATGTTGGATTCTACGTGAGAACAAAATTCCTTATGCTGAGGTACGGGTTCAGGGCCTTGAGAATGTCGTCAAAAATGTTGGTGTATTTTTTCCATATTCACGGATGGAATTTTTTCTACATTTATCATACTCTATATGAGTATACTATAGATATGTCGATATGTGACGTGCCAGGAGAAAAGCGACACATCGCTCCAAACGAGAATTTTTCAGGGCAAGCGATTCAAGTCAATCAGTTCACTTGTGGAAAAAAAATCTCTGCAAAAGTCTGCAAAAGTCTGCAAGAGTCTGCAAAAGTCTGCAAGAGTCTGCAAAAGTGTGCGAAAGTCTGCAAAAGTCTGCGAAAGTCTGTGAATGTCTGCACAACTCTGCCGTCTGTTTACATTTTTCTCTGCCATGTTTTCTTATCTCTGCAAATTCTCTGCAGTTAATAAATATGTCGGCGAGAATCCTGCATAACTGACTTGTGTCAATTATGTATTTGAGCCTGATTATTAAAGTAGTGTGCTTTTTTTTTAATTCGACCTGATGACCAAGTTCCTTTTACACTTGATAAATGTCGTCTTTAAATCAATTCTTTTCAATCAATATACATAAAGGGTGATCAAAAATGACCTGGACACCCGAGGAATATAAATTCCCCATAAAATTATAAGACAATTTTTCCTTTGCTACTTTTCACAAAACTCAAAATTTAATAAGTTTAAAAAATAAATGTCCTCTATTGGCAAGTTGGGGTCGACTTCACAAAACAAAATTTACCTGAATTTCCTTCATATTTTTCTAAATCGAAGTCCTTAGCCACTTTTCCGAAAACTCAAAATCAAAAAAGATATTCGAGCTTTAAATCTAACGAATCTAATTGGTTCAAACTTGTTACCTTTTTGTTATCTTTTTAATTTTAGTTTTCAGTAAAGTGGCAAAGGACTTTTCGACTGAAAGAAATATGAAGGAAATGTAGGTTAAGTCTGGTGCGTGAAATCGACCCCGAAGACATTTAGTGTTTTAACTTTTTGCTTTGATAACTTATTGAATTTTTAATTAAAAATTATATATATATCCATCTTAATATCTTGTTCCTTGAATTGAGTTGTTGCTAATGTTTCAATTTCAATTGTATCACAATTCAACTGCATATCAGCATTCCCATTTACTTTGACGATGAATTTAAATCTTTTGGTGTGTATTTTTATCGTTCATTCTTCATTCATTGAGGAAAAATCAATTATTTGAAAATTATGTGAATAATTGGATATGAATGACTTTTTTGTATAAAAATTAGGCTACAATGCGTGAGAACAATTATGAGTTTGTAAATTTCACTCCAATAATATGCTCATGTATCAAAAAGTTCGTAATTGAGACAAATTAGCACTGTAAATGGAGAAGATCAGTCAAAACTTGTCAAAAAACATCGATTTTTTTTCGAAAAATAGCAATAACCGATTTTCAAGACGTCTTTATGCACTCACGAAAAAATAGAGACCCACTCAGCTAAAATCCTTGATGTCAAGAGTATGTCAAGTCTTGATTTGCCATGGCTTGATGTATGATTGACATCAACTTGATGCCAACGGTTGAGAAAAGTACTTGTAAAATTTTTTAACGAAACTCATGAAAGGATCTTTCAAAATATGGAAATAATTCCCACTCTGAAAGGAATAGTTTTTCTTGTATTTTATTCTATTATATGAAAACATGATCATAAGTTCACCAGTTTTATAGGAAAAACAGCATCTGCAGTGTATTGATTTGTGTCAAAAATATACGAGGCAACGTGATGTAAACTGAAAAAACTAATTGAGTAAAACATTTATAAAATAATTATATTCAATAGTGATTGATTGTGAGCTGATAATCAGTAATAATCTTGAAAGTATAGATTGAAGAAAATTTTATCCTGAAGATCAAAATATTGGAATGGCTCAATGGTACCGTCGCAGCTTTTCAATCCAACGACCTGAATTCGAATCCCGCCAGCGTGAAGTTTTTTTCTCAATAGGTCTGCGTTATTTTCAGGTTATATTTTTAACAATGATATATATTTATAATTCACACTTTCACTTGCAGCCATAATTGTAAATTACAGTTCTGATATTTAAATTATTGTTCTCTATAGTTCTGCAGAACATTTTGCAGACATTTTTATAGATTTTACAGACATTTGCATCGTTTCGCATAAGTTTGCAGACTTCTAGCAGACTTTTATTTGCTGCACAAAAGTTGCAGAGAAAAATTTCAAAGAAGCAGAGATTTTGCAGACATTTCACAGACATTTGTAAGTGCACAAAAAATGCGGAGAAAAATGTAAACAAAGTGCAGAGATAATGCAGAAATTTGCAGAGTACTGTAGAGAACTGTCAGACATTTGCAGAGATTTTGCAGACATTTGCAGAGATTTTTTTTTCCACAAGTGTTCTATGGTGAAAGGTGACTCCTGAAATTCTGAACCCTTTTTTTTTATAGGAAATAATGCCCGTAGAATTTTTATGACTTTTGTGTTAGATAGAGCAACTCAAAAACTATCAACAGACACAAAAAAAACGGTTTTCGATTTTTGGAGCGATGTGTCTCTTTTCTCCTGGCACGTCACATATGTCCAGGTTACAAAACAATGTTGAATTACATAAAGTTAAGGTTATGCAATTAGATTAGGTTAAATATTGCATTATTACATTCTGTAATAATAAAACCCAATACAAAACTGTAATTTTATAACACTGAAGTATGATAAAATTGCAATATGTGGCGGATCCACGGAGGGGATGGGGGAGATATGCATCTGGACCCCCTCCCTTAGGATCATGTTCGAGAATTTAAATCTTCTAATTCATGTTGGTGAAGTAAAAAAAATTGTTGCTATTTGAATTTTACATATCCCCTACTTACTTTTATACTTATAAGGACCTTATTAGGCTCTTATAAGGAAACCTTATAGGGACCTTATAAGATTTTAGATTTCTTATAAGGACTTTATGAGATTTGTATAAGATCTCCTTATAAGAACCTTATAAGATCCTTATAAGAAATCCAAATCTTATGAGGAAAATGCTGATTCTTATAAGGTCTTTATAAGGTTCTTATAAGGATCAAAGTAAGTAGGGTCACACTTATATATGTTTATTTATTACTATTTCCGTTTAAAGCGGAAATACAAGCCCCCCCCTTTTTGAAATCCCGGATCCTGGAAATTGTTTGTATATTGTTAGTTTACAAACAATTTTACAATTATTTATCATTAAGCTAGAAGGCTCTGGTAATGTATTCTCTATGGGAATGGGAGATAAGAGCATTGGAAAGTGGTAGAAAAAAATCTGCAAATTCTTCTTTTTCTGAATTCATTGTAAACGAGTGTTCTAGCTTAACCCTTTTTGCAAGAGATTCTCATCCCTTCGCGATAATATTTGGTATTTTTTATTTTTTTCCTCTCCGTTGCACAAATAATGTCAGTACGCCAAACAACTGTTGATAAAAGTATGAATTGATTTTTCAAAATTGTATATGTCTCAGAATTAATTTGATGTCATCATAATTTTTTTCGTCAATGGTAAAGCGTACATAATGATAAAAGTAACGCTCAGCGCTCTCAGCCGCAAATATGTGGTCTTATGAAATATTCAATTTCTTATGACATAAAAGGATGCGAGAAACCGGCTTTTCATGAGGAATACAATAAAAAAGTATCGTGTGTTTGGAACCATAAATTCATTCGAAATTATATTGGTAAAATTTGGGTTATAGCAGTTATTAAAAGCGACGAATTCCCAACCAAGCATACGTGGCACTTTTGATCATCTGAATTTTCCAGATAAACACACTTTGAAAATAATAATCTATCGGGTTCTGAAAGTCTAATAGATGGCCTTTATTCGGATACTGCAATTATATGAAAATGGCATGCATGCAGTTCATAAATTGTAATTGTTCATAGCGAAACTCTCTCTGCCGGCCATGCGCGACGCCATAATAAATTCAATATCTCCGGATTTAACAGAGCGCACAAAAATATTTTTTCAGAATCTGAAAGGCTATTCAGTTCCGCACATTTTGATACTTGGATCGTTGAAAACTGAGGTGCATATGTTTCTGCAAATTGAAATTGTTTAAAACAAAGTGATACAAAAAAATTTTTTTAAATAATATCAAACCGAGGAATTAAGTAAAGTTTCACCTTCCTATCCATCAATAATTATCCCAAATTTCAGATTTTTATTATAAGCGGTTGAAGGGATATGAATTTTGCAAAAATAAACCTACCCACGACTTCAAAGGCTTATAACACAAACAAAGACCGGAACTTTAGAAAACTTTTTAAAATGTAGACTCTACATTTATGTACCTTCACATTCATGAAATCATTTCGGAGTTTGCAAAGATCATGCAAAAATTTTGGTCTCACTTGACGTGTTTTTACGCTATTATAAAAATCCTATCAAATATATTTTCTACAAATTCTGAATCCTGAATAATATCGCTTATTATCTTCGATTTAGCTTTTTGGGTTTCTTCCTCTATTTGATGTTGGATCCTAGTCGGAGTCCAAAATGGTTTTGTAGTCGGTAACTCCAGTTTCAAAATTATCATCATGTAACGTTAAAAGAAAAAAAGTATGGAATTGATAGTCTCAATAATGACAAACAAAATCAACTGAGAATAACAAAATCAAAAAAGGATAAACAAAACGATATGTACTCTTGAAAGAAGACGGTTATCCTGTAACAGTGCAGTTGGGTGTGTTTTACGCAATGGGCGACAGCTAACAGGGTCCTTCAAAGGGTGGTTTTGCCAAAAGGCACAATAAAAATTTGTGTTCAACGCTAGGCTTCATGCACATCAAATGCGAAGACTCGAAGACGAAGAGTTGAATTTCACTCTAAAAAGAGTGAAACTTCTCTTCTTTCCAGTGATTTTTCACTCTTAAAAAATCACTTCAAGTGGCAGTATTTTGAATCGATGTAGAGTGAAGATTCGATCTGTAACAGTGTACTAGTCTCATTCTCTCTCAAGTGACCAGCGCAAAAGCTGTTTTTTCTTACATATTATTTCAATTTAATATTTTCACATAATACATTTTAGTCATAAGATGACCTGCTTCTTTTACTTGTTGCATAAAATATCCATTTCAAATTATTTCAGGTTTTCGAACACAAAATGTGGATAGCGATTGTTTGCATATATTTTATCCTCGCTTTTTCAGTTTTTATTATAAAAAAACGTTATAAAAAAGAAAAATTCCCGTTTCACAAAGAAAACAACGAAATATTTCTAGGAATTTGGGGAATATTTTGCCAGCAAGGATATCGAGGTAAAAATCTCTCTGTTCCAAAATAAACTGTCACTCTTGAGTTATATTATTTTTTCACAGAAAGTTCCACATTTTGGTCCATGAAAATTACCACAGTAGTTATTTTCGTGACATCCTACATTATTTACGCAGTGTACTCGTCATTTTTGATAAGTTATCTCGCAGTTTCCAAACCTAGTCTACCATTTTACGATTTGGAAAGTTTTGTCAAAGATGGGTCTTATCGATTGATCGTCACAAGAAACACGAGTTGGCACGATTACGTTAACAATATCGAAGGAGTAGTAGGGAAAAAGTTAAAAAAGTTACTTGTTGAAGACCTGCCCAACAATTCCGTCGAGGGATTTAAACAGGTCGAGGAAAAATTATGACTAAGTGTATATATACAAAACCTAATGAAACAGCTTTTTTTAGGTTTGCTACCGAAAAAGGGCATTTATAAGATCAAGGGTGAGGTTTTCGTCGTTGGTCAATCAAATTCCTTGTTCCGTGGCGTCAATCGATCTTGGTTACATTTCTAATGTTGCATTCATTTTACCTAAAAACAGTCCCTACAAAGAGCTTTTCAACTACCAGTAAGTTTTGCAGTAAATTTTTGATGCGGCTTTTTGAGAACGTTCATGTATATGTACATTAGACGCTCGTTACTGTGACCTATGGCGAATTCGAGTATTTGTTTGAGAAGGTGATCACTATGGTCATTGAATTTTTAGTTTCGGAGCTTAAGGTTCCAAAAATTTAGTTTGTAGCATTTAGAGTGATTGTATTCTGTAATGAAAAAATTAGAATTCAGAAATTTTCCATTCAAGAATTGACGATTCTGTAAGTCTCCACTGCTCTATACTCAAATAAGATGTACAGTCTGTAAGTTTTAAATTCTATAATTTTATATGAATCAATTCAACTTTTAATAAATCTGTGGCTTCCCGCCATAATCAAGAAAGTCATTTGTGCCATAAAGCTCAGTTTATATGATATTCTGATGGAATTTTGAACGTTATGTCATGTGTGACTTTCTCGATTATGGCGGGAAGCCACAGAAATAAATATGTCTGTCGTTTACAGGTCGTTGTTCCTTGAAGATATTAAGTTTTTTTTCTGTATTTATGAAATATTTTTACAGCATTGTTAAATTACATGAAGACGGCGTCATAAATCGTTTTTTGCACAAATTCAGAGCGAACGAGAATATTTCGAAGAAACAAAAGATCATTGGAAATCCATTTGGAATCACGCCAGTTATTCCGGTTTTAATTATTTTTAGTTTTGGTGCTGTTTTGGCTTCAATTATACTGATGAGTGAAAAATTTGTTTTCCTGAAAAATTGAGGCGCACAAAACAATGTCTTTTTGGGTAACTAATTGTTGCTTAAAACTGCGAGACTTAAGGCTACAAGTTTATTCGTCAAAAATAGAATTTCGAAAGAATGTAGCGAGAAATTGAAATTAATATGTGTCCTTAATAAAAAAGTTATCAGAAAAAGAAATGTTAGAATTTTTTTGGTATATTCTGCCAAGAAGCTTTTCCTGACTTTTCGTTCAATGAAAACCTTTTGGTGATAATTTTGACACACGTAAAGGAATGGTATTACGATGTACAAAACACTACTCTGCATTTTCGAAAAGTTTTTATTTAAGTGCATTATACATTTCATGTAAACACATTTTCAATCGATTTTTCAACCGTGAATCAACCAACTAAAACAACAAAAGCTGCTGAAAAATAAGCAATAAAAGCCAAAGGAACCGGTCGTACAGCCAAATTTAATTCATCGAGACCAAGAATTTCCAAGACGTTTCCCTCATACATGGGAACAACCTCTTCTTCATTTTTTTGCAATTCAAACTTCGCGGATTTAGTATGATTTTCGAGAACCCTCCACCTTTGAAATTTTCCCTCATCACCGCAAGTCACGATCAGATAAGTTTCTGGGTCGAAGTACAAAAAGTTGCCCTCTGCTTGTACGCAAAAATTTTCCGAGTCGTCCTCGGGGAACGAGTCAAAAATCAGGAGCCAATTCGTGAATTGAGTCGGAGATTTTTCAAGAGCGTTTTTGAGTTGTTCCATGGATTTTTTCGAGTCCAAAAACGCTACCGCTAAAGGCTGCATCCTCCCTCTGTATTTGTACGCGATTCCTGGCAATTTTGCGAATGTTGAGCCGGTCACTCTTACCCGAGCTCGAAAGAGTTTTCCAGCAAGGTTTTGAATTTCAGCGTATTTCCGGAAATCTAGTGAAAATAAGAAAGAGTGTTTGATATATTTGAACTATGAAATTGAACATTAAAAATGAAAAAAAACTGTGGCATTAGTGTTAATTTGGTAGATTCGATTCATAAATCAAGGAATTCGAAAATTACACCTTCTAATTACTAGAAGAGAAATACACTCGTTCCTCGTAGGAGCGAACTGCTCGGGACCGAGAAAATGAAGAGAACGAACACGCGAGCGGCTCCCACTCTCGAATGAACTGCGCAAAACAATATGCGTGAGAGTCAGTCGGAGCCAGATATGTAGTTGAACGCGTCGGACTAGAAGGAAACCCATAGCTTGCGGTTGGGGGACCCGCGGGAGAAAGAGTTCTCGCCAGGGGGACCAAACTCCGGCCAAAACCTGCAACGGTTTTTCCCCACCAGAATCGCCAGGTTGCTCCCACCAGCTTCTACCCACTCATTCCCACTTCTACCTCACGACACGTGGGGTTAGCGATATTAAGCAAGAGGTAGGGGACCGAAACCACGGTGTTTTCAGATGCTTGATCTGGACAGGACCGGCTTTGCCTCCCCTGCTTTCCCCTTCTCTTTGAAAAGTAGGGGAACAAGCGCGCGGGTAATCTATCCCTGCCGCTTGGTAGAGTTGGGAAAATCTTGGTAGAGTTGCTGATTTGGGGAGGGAGCCACTGCGGAAAAGAGGAAGTACAGATTCTTATGGGAGTTTGGTCCCCCTGGTTCTTGCCCTATTGCCGCAGGCCGTGGGTGGGAGTAAGGGGTTCTCGTTTTTTTCATTTCCACGCGCTCTTTCGATTCAGGGCTCGTTCCTGCGAAACTCACTCCTGCGAGGAACAAGTGTACTTAAATAAAAAAATTTTACTCGTATTTCTTTCTTTGATTCCAATTTTCATCGATTTTAAAACGAATCATGTTTATGACTCACTGAATAAATCAAAAATCTTCAAAATGCGCGGTCAAACAGCATTATTCAATTCAAAGTAAAAAAAATGATCACTCGGAGCCAATTCTTGTGTCAACGAATTTTATTCACTGAAGGTAAAAACGATCAATATTTCGACCTTACATCAGGTCCTCTTCAGGATCAATCATATGTAATATTCCCAGGGGTGAAACTAGGGGAGGGGGGGGGGCAACCAGGGCAATTTTCCCCGGGCCCCGAGTTCGAGGGGGCCCCGCGCAGATGGAAAAAAATGTCCATCTTCATTGAACACGTAAAAGCGAGTGAAATCAGTTATAAAAAAATTATAAAGGATTTCAGTGCCATTAAAGCGAGAAGGCAAATGTAAATTCGAGTTGTGAAAGTTGGAATAAAATTTGATCTCATAAAAATGTAGAAGTTTAAGGAGGGGTTCTCCTCTTTTCGGACGATAATGAAGCTTGTAATTATTGCAAATAATGTTTATTTGACTATCTTTCTAGAATACAGAAAAAAAAACTTCCTTTACGAAATTCAATAAGGTGACACCAAAATTACGACTCTCGTTTACCTCTCAAGACGAGACATCGTCTGGAAACGTCAAGTCTATAGCGTCTTGTAGTAAAGCGATTTAAAAAAAAATTTTTTTTTCGTAAAATATGTGAATTCCCTTATGACTTCTACCTATTTTTTATGAATTTTAATGAAAAATTATCTAATTACTGACCAGTCGAAGAAACATTCAATTTTTACGCGCTTTTTTTCAATTTTTACGCGCTTTTTTTCAACTTTCATCTTGTTAAATAATCATTTTTTATTGATTGTTTATACTTATTTTGGGTAAAAGTCATAAAAAAATTCATTACCTTTAAGGAACAAAATAAAAAAAGTAAATTGGATCAGTAGATCATGAATTATGCTTGACGTAAGGATGAAAATAGTATATTACTTAATACAAAAGCAAACCCTTTTTTGACGGCCGAGGCCGGGATTGGATATCTTTGATATCTTTGTGCGTCTACTTTACCGTCGACAAAACCGGAAAAGCGTTTGACTTAGCATAAAAGTGGTTTCGAGAGAAAAGCCAATGAAGTTTCAAGTTTGAAAAACACGTTTCAAGAGTATCATCATCTACTCAATTCACATCTTGAAATTGACAAACGAAAAATTTACCTTCTCTCTTCTCCACTATTTTCAAGGGTGCTCTTTACGATGGTGCCATGTCAATTTTGTTGAAATCATTTTTATAAAGAAATTTTGATAATGATTGAACAACGCTCCATCACTATGATTCATAATCCTTCCAATTCACGATCTCATGGAGCCAAACAATAAAAAAATTATTTTTATCAACGCGGTCTAAAAAGCCTACTTTTTTGCCAGCTTCGCGGGCAAAAATCGGCTTTTCCTCCCGCTGCGATAAAAAAAATCGTTTGCTCCATGGAAGAAAATAAATTTCTCACGAGGGTGTAAGTTATTTTTTCCCTAGATGCGAAACGTACTATTCTTTTTCTAGCTTTCGGCCTCTCTTCATTGGGCCCTCATCAGGAAATATTATTCCAATGATACAATCTTACTTTTTACACCACATTATAAGGTCGGTTCATTTTTAACAACAGAAAAAACTTTATATAATAAACAAAAATATGTCAAATGACATTGTGTAACTTTTCTTCTCTACCGAACCTCTCACGTCGGCGATTTTTTCTGTTGTAAATAATGAACCGACCTCATAATGTGGTGTAAAAAGTAGGATTGCGTCATTGGAATAATATTTCCTGATGAGGGCCCACTAAAGGGAGACCGGAAGCTATAAAAGAAATAAATTTTTTTATTGTTTGGCTCCATAAGGTCGTAAGTTAAAAAGATTATGAAACAAATTTTGGCAAAATAAAATAGAATGGCACCTGAGCACCCCTCCGCCCGCGCGAGTTAGGTGCGTTCTCCAATCGAATAAATATATGCTACGGATCGAAAAGCCCTTTTGCACACATATTCTAAACATTCATGAAATATTTAAAAAAAAGGACCCCCAAATTTTTTGCCTCAGGCCCCAAAATGTCTGGTTGCGCCCTGAATATTCCCGAACTCAAACATGTGACTAACGCCAAAAAAATTTCTCGTCCAGACCTACCATCAGGGCCGGATTAACAAGTAGGCAGAATAGGCAGTTGCCTGGGGCCCCCGATTTTAGGGGGCCCCCGAAAAATGAAAAAGACTTCTAAAATTTTCTTACAAACATACAATTCTAGAGAGTGAAAGAAAAATATAATCAGAACTGAAAATAATTGAAAAAATACGAAATAATAAAACAAACAAAGTGAAATCACAATTGACTTGAATAGAAGCCTTCAAGCGGAAATTTCAACGTGAATGATGAATGAGTGAATGATGGATGACAAATGACAAATAAATTAATGTATCATTTGACAGGCTCAGAGGCAAAACGACACAAGAATTCCCAAAAGAAAGACCGACTTATGTGAGTCAGCATATTTTTTATCCTTTCTTGGAAATTCTTGTGTCGTTTTGCCTCTGAGCCTGTCATTTGGTATCATTTAACAAATACGTTTTCGTGAATGTTCGAGAATAGAAATCAATGAAAAGGTCGAGAATATTCGAGAACAATAAATGACTGGAATTTTCTGTAATATTCTGGAACACTTGAATTTGTATATAAGACGAAGAATTCGCTGTACGGGGATAGTCACGTCTGAGAATACTCACCGTGAACAATAACATAGTGTAAAGTGAATAAGTGAATGAAATATCCTTGTTATTATCTCGTAAATGTCCGCGTTTTTTTCTTTACCGTAGTGAGACCATCATTTTTCGGGAGTGATAGTTTAAGTGCAATACACTAGTAAATACTAAAACCATCGTTTGTGTCTTAGGTTGTTATTTTGTAAAAAAATGTCTCGTTCATATTTAAGTGGTGCGCAAAAAAGAAAGGTTGCCGAAGAAAAACGATCACGAACAAGTGCAGTGTTAGAAAAAGTTCCAAAACCCGACAATTATTTTCATCGGAACGTAAAAACACCAAATTCATCAGGCAGTCAAGGACTTGCAACTAGTCCTGAATTGAACGATGATCCAGTCAACTCAACACCTGAATCTTCAAACCAATTTCTTGTGGGCGAAAGTGTACATAAAAATCAAGGTGTAGAAATTTCCAACCGTTCCAACGATCCAGGAAAATGGGAAAAATTTACTAGTGAAGATGTAAGATTTTGGATTGAACATGGGCCATCCACATGTCAAAATTCGACTGGACCATTCGAATCATCTAAGCGTTGGTATGAAAACGAATCAACATCGAGATATTGTTCGCCCAACGTATGTTTTGGGACTAAACCAAATGGAGAAAAAACAAACCGAGATTGGCTTATTTATTCACCAATGGAAGGTGATGTATGATTTGAATCAATTTCTTTCACGAAATTCACTCTATTTTTTGAGAAAGAATCAGGTTTTTTTCTAGCAAGAAAAAAAAATCCTTGAAAAATAAAACTTGAGGTTAAACGAATTCGCTTAAAAAGTAACTTCTAATTTCTTACTTGAAAATTTATGAGTAACTTGTAATATAACCAAGTTACATTAACTTAAACAAGTTACATTAACTCAACCAAGTTTCTTTTAAAAAGTAACTCACCCACCCTTAATTCATAGTTTGTGTATCATTCACATAATTTGTAACACTGTGTGACCTCAAAAATTACAAAAAAAAAAAAAAAAAAAAAAAATACGAAACCTGTCTACAATGGCTGGTGATGATTCTTTAAATACTTCCATTACATTTTTTTTTTCAAATTTAGCCCTCGTTTTCGATTTACTCATTAAATTAATTTTTTTTAAAAGCATGCATTTGATCACGTAATATTGGTCCTTTTTTTCGAACAAAAGACTAGTTGTGTCCTCTTATTAACCTGATCACGTTTCTGGAATAAAATAGGTCAAAAACTGCACGGGAAAAAATTTGAAATAGCGGTCAATGAGTCTTTTTTTTATATTCTCTGACCTTGAAAAAACATTCAGAGAAAAGATAACGGAAAATGACAGAAAACCGGAAAGCCGGTCGAATAAATAGACTTAACATTAAAAAAACCTGTAAAGAAAGTATTCAGGGGGTCATTACCAACCATTCTAGACAGGTTTCGTTTTTTTATAATTTTCAAAATTATTTTTAGGCACACAGTGTAATTGATAATAATAATTTTTGGTTTTTATTCACAGGGTCTGTCTATTGTTTTTATTGCAAGCTATTTCTACCACCCGACCAATCGATAAAACTTTCTCGTGAAGGATATGGTGACTGGAAAAACATCGGAAGTCATTTACAACAGCATGAAAAAAATCCAAAACATCGGGAGTGTTTGCTGATTTACCGGCAAAAACGAAAGGACGAAAATAATCTGCCAGAACTACTCGAGAATGAACTACTAAGTGAAAAAAAATACTGGCGCGACGTTTTAAAACGGGTAGTTGCTGTCATTACCACATTAGCAGAGCGAGGTTTGTCATTCAGAGGTTCGAACGAGCAATTCGGGGAGCCGGGCAACGGAAATTATCTAGGGTTACTTGAACTCGTTGCGAAATTCGATCCTTTTTTGCAAGGTCATTTGTTAGATACGGCAATGCTGGGACAGGTGTAACTTCTTACTTATCGAAGACGATCTGCGAGGAGTTCATTAACATTATGGGTAAAAAAGTCAGATCATACATTTTAAAAGAGGTTACTTCGGCTAGGTATTTTAGCTTATCTGTCGATTCGACTCCTGATGTATCGCATGTTGATCAATTGTCTATTAGTTTAAGATATGTTTCTCCGAACGATTTTCAACCAGTCGAAAGGTTTATAACTTTTCTTCAGTTGGAAGGTCATACTGGTGAAAGTCTAGCGAATCAAACTTTAAACTTTCTTACTGAAGACTGTGGTTTAGATATTCAAAATTGTAGAGGACAATCATATGACAACGCATTCAACATGTCCGGAAAGTATAAAGGTGTGCAAGCAAGAATATTGAGTTTGAATGAGAATGCGATCTATGTTCCCTGTTCCGCGCATTCCCTTAATTTGGTTGGAGAGCATGCTGTGAAGTGCTGTTTTTATGCAGTAGATTTTTTCGCCATTATGCAGACATTATATAATTTTTTTTCCGCTTCCACCTATCGTTGGGGCGTATTAAAAAATAAAATAAACAATGAGAAAACTTTGAAGACATTGTCAACTACACGCTGGGAAGCACATTCGAATGCGACGAATGCAGTTTACGATTCATTTGATATCATATTAGAGGCTCTAGAAATCATTGCTGATGATGAATCACAAAATACTGATACTCGTTATGAGGCGACGTGTATCGCGAATAAAATGCAAAAATTCGAATTTGGTTTCATGTTGATTTTATGGAACTCTATTTTGACTGCTATGCGTTCAGTGAGTAAGTCATTGCAAAGTGAAAAAGCAGATTTGCAAACGTGTGCTTCTTTGTACGGATCGTTAGAAGAGAGTTTAGCTTCATTCCGTGAAAAGTTCAATGATTTCGAGGAAAAAACAAAACGATTATTACCTGGTGTAGGTTATACAGAAATCGTAAAACGTACTCGTCGTAGAAAAAAACAATCTAATGACGGAAATGCTCCAGAAGTAGAATTTTCGCCTCGCGATGATTTTAGAACAAAAGGTTTCCTCGAAATCATCGACAATCTTCACAGTGAAATCAAACGGCGTGCGAAAGTGTATATGGAAGTTTCAGAGAGATTTGCATTTCTCATCAACTTTTCTCTAAGTGATGGAGACCTCCACGAAGCTATAAATAACTTAGTTCGTTTTTATCCTAGAGATTTGGAAGAATTTTTCATTGAAATGAAACAATTCCAAAGTTACGTGAACTCCAGATACACCGATGCACAAAAAAATCATAGTCATTTGTATAAGATTCTAATGGAAGATCAATTAGCCGAAGTATTTCCTAACACAGAAATAGCTCTTCGAATTTTTTTAACATTAATGATGACAAATTGTTCTGCCGAACGATCCTTCTCGCAATTAAAAAGAATCAAAGCTGCTGAAAGAGCTACAACGCGACAAGAGCGACTCGAGATGTTAGGTATACTTTGCATTGAGTCAGATTTATTGAACAAAATCGATATTGATGATATAATTGATGAATTTGCCGAAAACAAATGTAGAAAACGACATGTTTAAAATGTAGATAGTAATTTTATTGATATTATTACATTGTGACAATAAAATTTTTATGAAAGATATAAGTTTGTATTTTTTAATCGAAAAAAGAAGGGAACGGACGTTAAAAAAGGGCCCCCAAATTGATGGTTGCCTAGGGCCCCGTTGAGGGTTAATCCGGCCCTGCCTACCATCGTTGAAATCACTAATTCACAATCACAAATTAATAATCAGAACAAAAAGTCGTCATCTTATTACATTACACATGTATTAAACAGTAAGACCGTGTGGCCAATATGCGAACAGCACCACGTATTTATGACGAATGCCACGTTTTTAGCTTCAGTGAATAAAATTCGTTGACACAAGAATTGGCTCCGAGGGATCATTTTTTTGACTTTGAATTGAATTTATGATTTATTATTATAAAGTTCTCACGTATTTATGTGAAAAACGGTTATGTGCATTCAATGTCAAGTTTTCAAGTGCGATTTTGAGAAGAAAATTTGAAATAAAGTCACGAATTTTTTCAACCTTACTAAGACAAAAGCAAATGCGTATCGATTGAAATTGTCTTCTCTTTAAGAGATATGTAACTTTGAAACTTTAGAGTTAACCATGAAAGTTGAGAGTTAACCTTGAAAGTTGAGAGTTAACCTTGAAAATTGAACGATCCAAAAAACACTGAAATATACTGCTAAAATTTGAGGGAAAAACGTTAAAATTTGAGAGGAATTTTCATAAGGGTACCCTTATGAAAATAACTCTGAACTATTAAGCGTATGTATACGCCTAATTTTGGGAATATATGCTTAGTTTTCAGTATATATGTCTAATATTGAGCATTTCATCTGAACGTTCAGTATATACGCTAAACATTTGAGTGTACATATATACTAAACGTTGAACGTAGACGCTGAACGGTTGGGAGTACACACTCAACTATTCAGCGTTTACGCTCAACATTTAACATCTGCGCTTAACGTTGAATATAAACGCTAAACAGTTAAGATTACACGCTCAACTATACAGCATTTATGCTCAACCTTCAGCGTAAATGAGTGTAAACGCTGAACAGTTGGGACTGCACGCCCAACTATTTAGTAGTTACACTCAACGTTGAGGATCTACGCTGAAAGTTGAACGTAAATGCTGCATAATTGAGAGTACATACCCAACTATTTAGTGTTTATGCTTAATGATGAGCATCTACGTCGAACGTTGAACATAAACGCTGAACAGTTGCGAGTACACGCTTAACTATTTATGATTTAGGCTCAACGTTAAGCATGTACGCTGAAAGCTGATCGTAAACTTTGTAAGGTCAAGAGTCCGCGCCCAACTTTACCGTATACCTTCAACGTTGAGCTTAATTTCAAACGCTCAACTTGACTATAAACGCTCAACTTTGCGTATACGCTCATTGATGAGCATTATTTCAAACGCTCAATTTGACCGTGCACGCTCAACTTGACCGTATACAATCAACCTTGAGCGTTTGAAATTATGGTCAACTTTAAGCGTATATGTACGCTCAATAATTGAGTTTTTTCATAAGGTTGGGTTACATAGTGAAGCAGCATGAAAATTATATATGCAGCTACAGCTCAACTAATACATTGATTTATAGGCATTATACTACTGTTGCCACACGTGCCACACTAAGAAGTTCCATTAAATACCTTTACAAGTATCTTATAGTAATTGGGTAATAATAAGTTTTTTCTTTTATTTTTACTAGACTCTTGTATTCACTTCCACAACTGTTAGACGTCCTTAGTCTAGTGGTTAGGTAGCAAGGTTAGTAAATGATAGGTCCTGAGTTCAAGACTTATAGGTCAGGTTGTTCAGACTTATAGAAAAATTACTGCTAAACGTTTTTTTTTTGTAGAAAAATTTTTTATACAGTTTATTTTGTTAAAAAAACAGCTGCTGATTAATAAGAAATAAATCTATTGAAACAAAAATCTATATTATAAGGACAGGATTACATTACTCTCAAGTTAACAGTATACGCTCAAATTGAGAGTACTCCCAAGTTGAGCGTACGAAAAAACGCTCGAAATAAACGCTCAATAGTTGAGTGTTTTTTCCGTAAGGGTTGAGCGTTATGCTCAACTTGAACGTATACAATCAACCTTGAGCGTTTGAAATGATGGTCAACTTCGAGCGTATACGCTCAATAATTGAGAGTTTTTTTCATAAGGGTAGCTTTAATCTGAAGGGCATATATCTTACATTTTTAGGTGAATTCAAATGTTTCTCGATATTATTTCCAAATCAACTTTTTCTAGTTAAATTTTAGCTTCAAGGCCAAAAGTTTAATTTTTCAGTTTTATTACCCACGAACTTTAGGATGACCTTGACCTACCGAAGGTTGATCTTTAAATTTTACGATAGAATTATAACTTCTGCAAGCTTACTCTTAAACTTCAGAGTGTATTCTCAATCTTTTTCTGAGTTATTCTCAAATTTCTGAAAAAATTTTGTTAGATGCTCAATTTTCTAAGAGTTATTATTGAATTCTAGAGTTCTAAGAACCTAGAGAGTCAAAGAAAACCTTGAAAATTGACCGTGACCATAAGAGTTGAAGGTTATATTTGAAAACAGAAGCGTAACTGTATAAAAAGTGCAATAGTTCAAGCAGTAGCGTTTTTTTAGGGCAAAATTCTGAAAAATTCAGGGCTCATCCCACAATGTGAACAAATAACTTGGAATTTGTGTTTTCGCAAATTGTTTCGCCAAAAGAATTTTTTCACCTACCATTCGAGCTCCTTTCAAAGTTGGAGTGGAATAACTGAATATGTGATAACTGGTGCAATTTGCAAACGTCGATAATGAGGTCCGAGTATTTTTCGAAATCGTATTTTTTGCTGTAGCACAATTTAATTAATATTATAAGAAAGAAAAATGAGCGTACGATTCGAGTAAGCGACATTTTTTTACATCGTTGATGAGTCACTGATTCAAGTTACACGAAATAGGCGGATCGATTTTTTTATTACATGAATTATTAAAGGGCTTATCATAAGGCAATTATATACGATCATGAATTTTTCCACACTTGTTATCGATCGTGTATGATGCGCATATTTCAATGCGACGAAAAATGATTCTAATCGAATATATATGCTTCTTTTGATTTTATGAAGTACATGCCTATATAACTTAACCTGTATTCAAGGACTTCACGACCAAAGGAAGAAATGGCGCAGTATACTAAATTTGCCCCCCCCCCCCCCTCCCACTTTTCAATAAATAAGGTTAGATAATATTAATTAAATTTGTAGCAGTTTATCACTTAGCCACGCGAACTTTAATTGCCTCTCCTGAAAAACTTAATTTTTGAATCTAAGGTCCCTTTTTTCAGAGCACCACACATCAGTAAAGATATTCTATTTGAAAACCATCAAAGTTTGAAAAATCCATTAAAATATGTACGATAAGAATCTTTTGAATTATAATCCTGGAGCTTTAAATATTATAAATCTATATAGTAATTTATAAATATACTAGAAAGTCCTAAATTATGCTATAAATACTAAAAAATACGAAAAAAACTTAGAATAAAAACAGTGCATAAAATACTATTAACTTTTAAGACTACGTATGAAATTCATGTAGCCATGGTTTTCTCAAAAATTTATATAAACAATCAAAATATATGAAACTTTTAATTCTGAAGCATCAATTCAATTTCTAAAAATGTATGCAGAAATCTATAAAAATACAAAGGAATCAAACAAAAATGCATAAATCCTAGGAAATACAAAAAATATCAGAAATTCTATATATCTATAAAAAATGAAAATATAAATAGGTACGATTTTCTTAAATTATATGTAAAAATACTGAAAATCTGAAGAACTTCAAATTCTAGAGCGTATTTGGAAATTCGGATTGTATAAATCTTGATTGTAATTCAATAATGTGGTATGAATTCCTCTTATATACTATAAATAGCAAAAAATACGAAAAATAATTAGAATATAAGCAATCGTAAACTATTATAAATCTTTGTAGATGCAATTCTTCTAAAAATTTATAAAAATACCAAAAATGTTTAACACTTTAACCATAGAGCATAAAATTCAAGAAATCTATGTTGAAATCCTTACAAATTTGAAGTAATGCTCAGCAAATACCATAAATACTGAGAAATATTAGAAATGAAGTACTTTGATTTTATAAAGAAAATCGAAAAATTATTTATTTCAGAAAGTTTTAGCTTCAGTATTGCAAGTTGATTCCCAACAAGTTAGGTTATGATGCTGAAATAACCTACAAACCATGTTGACGCCAATGTTGACAAAAATGTCGACTGTCAAAATACGTCACTTTTTCACACAGCAAATTTGTCATCAGTCGACAAATTCGCTGCATCTTGACGACGTTGCTGTTGACGTTGCTGAAATGTCGACGTATTGTCGACACCATTGTCGGCGACATTGTTGTCAACATTAACGTCGACATGCTGTGTCGTCAATTTTCAAGTGCTTTTTTTTATTATTCATTGGAAGTTTTCGCATTCAGACGTTTTTTTTACCTTAGGGATATCTAATAATGAATAATTTTTATAATCCAGTGTAAATATAAGTAATTATAGGTGTCGACAAATTTGTCGACAAAAATGTTGGCGCCAACATGGTTTGTAGGGAAATCATTGATACAATTCAATAAATATATATATACGCCTGTACGAGTATATGATCCTCTTGACATTTAAGTCCCCCCCTCACTAATTAAAAATTTCGTAGCATCTGTCACGTTCTACTGATAAGAGGTTACGTTAGGGGGAAAATTTTTAGCACCGGTTTAATTTTTGAAATTTAGAAAACTTCCAAGTGAAAGAAAATTTTATAGATTTCATAATTATTTATTGTAACTATTTTATCAGCGCTGAGTGCTCTGCAAGCGATCTGAAAAATTACTGATTTGAATTTAATAGTGAAGAACGATTCAAAAAACGAGTAAAATGTATGGTAGGTGGTATCCAAGGAGGTTAATTTGAGAAGCTTGAATTTTGAATCGAAAATAAAACCTATAACAATTGCTTATATCTAAACATGCAAATTGGGGAGACAAGAGACAAAAAGGGGAAACTGAGTATTCTATTGAAAGGTGTAAGTTCCTTACAATTAACTTCGAAAAAAAAATGAAGGCTAATCATGTTTTCGAGATCAAATGATTTCCACTATTACTTCTATGAGTAAGAAAAACAGACATCAGTAAAATGCTTGCCGTAGCGGCCGAACAAATAATCTTTAGGAAACATTTAGAACAGTGTTTACTGCTCCGAGTGATTATTGATCTCATCATAGGCCGAGTGTCCAAGCGCAGTGGACTATGAAAAATTCTGATATCGTGTCTATTGATACTGGTTTAACTGTGATGAATATTAATCTGAGAAATAATCCGTTAAGTCGGAATTCTATTTCGAAATATTTCCAGCTTATTGTCAACGATGTTTTTTCTTATTTGAGTTAATTGATCATTGTCGGCGTCGATATGACAAGTTTCATGATAAAAATACTAGAAAAATAGGAGATTCAATTCAATCCTAGGAAATATGATTATAACCCGAAAAAACAAATTATATAACAAAGACGGGCACGTCACACATCGTCTATGTCACTTTCTATTATTCTGAAAAAATCATGCTCGAAAATTCTTATGAAAAATGCGTATATTGATAATGAATCACAAAAATTGAAAATCACTTCAAACTGCACATTATAATCACTTTTATTTAAATATAAAATGTAACAAAAAAAGAAATAATACTGTATATTTTAATTGTTTTTGACGTTGGGATTTTCTTCTGATTATGTATGAAGAAAAATCAATACAGGAAAAAACTATACGATCTTGATGAACGACTGATTAAGAACGCTTTAGATAATTTATGTACTCAAAAGTGAATTTTGTTTGCTATTGTGCTCAATAAATTTTCACGTAGTTATTACGAACATGTCACTGAATATTCTTCTGATCTTTTTTTTCATTTTTCTTGTAGCGTTTTGCCAAAGCAAAAAAATCGGCTTTTGGCGTAGTTTGCAATCAATAATTAGCATATGCGACAGAAGTAAAATTTCAAAAGTGCAAGTTTTTTACAATAATGGAAACAGTGAGTAGAGTATTGAATAGTCCATGGATATATTATATTCTCTTTAAACTAAATATCACAAACGTTTGATGAACATGACCATTGATATTTTTTTTTTACTTGAAATTATTCAATGTTCAAAAAAATAAGTAATTTGAGTAATTTCAATTTCAATGTGATTGTATATTTTCCATGACAGGTCATTTGGACTTTATATAAACATTTTCTTTGTGAAAAATCACAATTTCGTATTCCCGAAATTAGTTTCATTATCTTTGAAAGACTGAATTTTTTGTATTTTTTAAAATATGATTTCCAAGTGCAAAATTTTGATTGATTTCCATGTCTTTTCCGTCTTTTGCGACAGATTGAAACGTTTTTTGTTTCTATGGAAACTCTACGAAAACATTTTTTTCAGATTTGGAACACGAAATGCAAATCGGAAAATTTGCAAGAGCGTTTTTCAAACGCAGAATAAACTTTGAAAGCACAGAGTTTTCGAAATTTTCAGAAATTATAGGAACTGTTCAAATTTCAACAGCAATTTTTTTGACAATGAAAAAATCAGTGAAACGAACCAATATTACGCCAGCCGGGACGGAAGAGTATTTTTCAGAGGGAGGAATCGAAAAAATATTTTTCAATTTTCCTAGAACTCTTACAATAATAATACTTTACGATGATTTTGAATTTAATCGATGGAAAATATCAAAGAACGGAACGACTTTGCATAGATTTGCAAATGACGATGGACAATCAGAAATTTTACTTTTTACTGAATCTTCGTCGAATGAATTAAATTTAGCAATCGCTGAGGTAATACCAATGGTCAATAAATTTAACATTATCAAAAACAATTCTTTTTTGAAAAATACATTTTCAATCTTTTTTGAAAGTCATTTTGACGTCAGAATAACCAGTGAAATGAGTAAGAGTTGCGTCAGACAAAATTAGGAAATTTTTTTCAAATTCAAACTTTAGTACGCTTTTTTGAAATTTTTAATTACCTCTGTGACTCTAATTTTCCAATTTGAAGGGAAAGTTAGTTCTTGAAACCATGTACGTAATAAAGTCATTATCATAAACAAAAATATTACACTGTAAACATTGATGTGTGTATAATAGCAAAATCTCTAATATACAGTATTATTCATACTTTATTCCGAATGTTGCAAGAAACCAAAATAATAGGCAGAAATTCATCTATATTTTTTTTGTACAGGATAAAAATTCAATAGTTGAAATAAACGGAACTTTCGGACAATATTATGGCATGTTTTTACAAACTCTGCTAACAAAAATGAATTTCAAAAAGGGCAGTATAATGTCTGGACTCGATTACGGAAACAAAGATCCTGTGAATGGAAATTGGAATGGCGTGGTTGGAGAAGTCGCTTTTAAAAAAGCTGATATAGGCATCGGCCCTTACGCTATGACCACTTTGAGGTCGTCAGTCGTGGATTATACTCAAACAATTTTTTCAGCACACTTGTGTCTTTTTGTCAAGACGCCTGAAAGTTTTGAAATTTCTTGGTCAGCCTATTTCGAGGTTATTTACAATTGAATGGCTGGCGTCCAAAAGGGGGTAACCCACATTTTTTGCGAAATAGACTTTTAAGCATTTTTTAATTGTTCAAAACAATGAACGTGTATAAATGTTAAAGAAATTCGAAAACTAGTTTTTTTTTTTTTTTTTTTTTTTCAAAAATGGTCAAACTTGACCATGGAGGTAACTCAAGCCCTCACTCGCAGCCAAAACGGGATAACCCCTCGTTATGTCTTATGGGAACTCTGAATTTCTCGTTCTTTTTTCGAGGTTCTAAGTGAATATAGAGCATTGGGTCGCTATTTAAGGGCGTAAAGTTGAGACTATGGTTCAGTGAACCCGCGAATCAGCCGATTTTGTCGGAATCACGTTTAACGTTGACAACAGTGTGTAAACAATCGTTCCGGAAAGTTAGTGCCTTTCAAATTATTGCTTTTTATAAATACTTTTTTGCCATTTCATGTTTCGTGCACAAAGGTTTATTGTTGAGCGTAGTTTTATGAACAATGTGGTATTCTCATCTTTCCATAGTAAAAATTGGCTGAGAAAATGAGATCGATAAAAAAGCGATTAGCGTCGGAGCGGAGAAGACTCTTAAAATGTATTGACCCTAGAAAATCTATTAGTAAAATGTTGCAAGTGAACTGTTTTATTGCAAAATAATTTCCCAAAAAACCTAAATGTTTGTATTATATTTCTATGAAGAAACGCGAGAATCATTTTAATGTCTATAGTAGAAGTGAAAGTACGCGCGATCTGTGGTTTATCCCTTTTTGGACGCTAGCTTACCTGGGCTTACCCCACCGAGTTACAAACATACGAGGGGGGACCCAAAAGTAACGGGAATTGTGTTACAACTTTTTTATTGACAAATTTTTTCACACACAATTTTTATCACCTTCAAAGTAACCCCCATTGACTGTAATACACTTGTTCAATCTTTTTTTCCAGTGTTCAAAACAGTTCTGAAATTCATTTTTTTCAATGTTTTTTAAACCTTCCAGCGATTTTTGTTTCACCTCTTCTACAGTCCCAAAACGTTTTCCTTTCATGTCCCTTTTGAGTCTAGGGAACAAAAAAAAGTCACAGGGGGCAAGGTCCGGTGAATAAGGGGGGTGAACAATCGGTGTCATGCCGTTTTTGGTCAAAAATTTCTTCACGGACAGCGCTGTGTGGGCAGGTGCATTGTCGTGGTGGAAGAACCAATCTCCTGTGCGCCAAAGATCCGCTCTTTTCTTCCGGATGTTCTCCCTCAACCTTTTCAAAACCTCCAAGTAGAAGTGTTGGTTGACCGTTTGGCCTGGAGGAACAAATTCTGCGTGCACAATACCTCTGCAATCGAAGAAACAAATGAGCAATGTCTTCATGTTGGACTTCACTTGGCGTGCCTTTTTTGGACGAGGCGAGAGAGGTGTCTTCCATTGGCTTGATTGCTGCTTTGTTTCGGGGTCGCAGCCATAGCACCATGATTCATCGCCAGTTATAACCTTGAGAAAAAAATCTGGGTCTTCATCCAACTGATTTTGCAGCTCAAGACAGGCCTGAAATCGACGCTCCTTTTGATCGTCGGAGAGAAGGCGAGGAACGAATTTGGCTGCAATCCTCCTCATGCTCAATTCTTCAGTTAAAATCCTCTGAATTGAACTCCATGACAATCCAGACATCTCACAAAGTTGATCGATGGTTCGGCGACGGTCTTCATGAACAAAAGTGTTGATTTTTTCAATGTTTTCGTCCGTTTTTGAAGTCGAGGGGCGCCCAGAACGAGGTTGGTCTTCTATTGACATCTCTCCATTCTTGAAACGCGAAAACCAGTCGTACACACGCGTTTTACTCAAAGCATTATCCCCATAAGCTGTTTTCAGCATCACAAGGGTTTCCGCGGGTGTTTTTCCTAACAAAAAACAAAATTTTACAGCCGCGCGTTGCTCTCCGCACTCAGCCATTTCACGTTTTCGCCGAAACGGAAAAAGTCGTTTCACTAGAAAAATTCTTACGGACGAACGAATGCACTCACAGCAAATGAACTTTGCACACTGACTTGGGAGAGTAGCAGCTTGGAAGAGAACCAGTGGAGAACCCGATCCCCCCACCACCTAATTCCCGTTACTTTTGGGTCCCCCCTCGTACTTATAGAATCCACAATTGCGCATATAATGAACTGATATTTCTGGACAGTGTGTAGCGGAGAGTGAATAAAAGTGGTTTTTATTTTGTCATTTAAAAGTCGATAAATTGGATAATGCAAAAGTTTTTCGGGCTTCCTGTAAAAAAGGAAAAAGAGGGTTACCCCCTTTTGGACGCTAGCCATTTAATTTGATATCGATTCTTTCGTCAAAAATGGGTAGTCAGTATTTCTATCGAATATTTATCTTTTCTAGAAATTTCGAATTTCCGGTAGCGACATTTTAAAAGTACTGTCTTTTCTACAGTGAATTTTCAACACAGAAGAGATATTTTTGTGTTTTTTAAAGGTATCCAAAAAACAAGAAAAATTTTAAAAAAGGGATTTTTGCCTCTCACACATTAAAAATGAGCGTATTTAAACACGTTTCGACATACACAAATGAAGTATTTCAGGCCAACACGCAGGCTGTCGACCAATGACAGTCGGCAGGGAAAGGGGGGATCCTTTTAACCCAGCGGACTAAATGGGCTCCCCCTTACCCCTGCCGACTGTCATTTTCTCCAGCCTCCGTGTTAACCTTCAATACTTCATTTGCCATGTCGAAACAGTTTTAATACGCTCATTTTTACTGTTTTCGAGGCAAAAAGTATCGTCTGTACCTCGGCGCAATAACACTCGTTCTAAATCGGCTGTTTTTACCCCTAGCTACAGAATATACTGTTTTTTCAAATGAAAAAAAAAAATTTGAGGAATTTGCACACAATATTGAGTTCATCGTTTTTTTTACAAATTAGTAAAATTTGTGGCATTTTTCAATCTTTCAAATTTAATTTTCAACCTCATTGCACAAATTTGTGACGATGCACATTTTTTCTTCCAGAGAAAAAAGTTGCTAAATGCTATTTTTGAGGCTATTCGACTTACCTCTTCGGGAGATTGTTAAAAATGACAAAAAACAAATCTAACGAGAACTTCATTTGCATCATCTATGTCGAACTTGAATCTCAAAAATAATGCGAACGGACAAAGTCATCCTACTTTTAGTCATTTTTAATCATATCTTCGGAACAATTATTGAAAAACTGAGTCTAATATTGAAAAAAAATTTTTAATTTTCGCATTATTTTTTCCTCTAAAAAGAAAAAGTGCGCATTGTCAATAAAGCATATCCAATAAACTTTTTTTTATCGCTACTTTTATTAATTGAAAATGATGGAAATTGAATTTAAAACCTTGTTTTTTATGATTAACGAGAAAACTCCTATTATATTGAAAATAGTACAGAACTGAAAAATTTGTTTTATGACGTGATTTGAGGGTTTGGAAAGCAGAACACAATGTGCGCGCGGGAGAATGAAGAAATGAGTGAACGGACTAAGCACGAGTAGACGACAATTTTAATCCGTTCTGAAAAACTAAATTCGCTATGTCTCCGAAACTATTTATCCGATTTGCGCCAAATTTTCAGACATATCACTCCTTGCTTCAGCACCGTCTCCAAGATGATAAAAATTATCATTCCTAATAAAAAATATGAAATAACTAAATGAAAACTCAAAATTTTTCATAGATAACGATCATATGTCGAAGAAAAGATTGTTGTTTAGTTATTATTAAAGTTGATTGGAGCAAACTTGATAAGGCACATCTTGATTCAAATACTCTAGTTCGATCTCCTATAATATCGATTTTTCATGACCGATACCAGAATGTCCAGAATTCTTTGATTTCTTGATAAAAATATACAACGCCAATTTTTCAAACATTACTTTTATAGGTGTTCGAGTACAAAATGTGGATTGCGATAGCTGCAGCCTATTTTGTTTTGTCTTTTGTCGTCTTTATAATGAAATACAGCGGAAAGAAGGATAAATTCAATGCTTCAAATTTGTACGAAATTTTTTCGAAAGTTTTAGGAATCTTCTGTCAGCAAGGAACCGAAGGTACAAAACAACTTTGATGTATATTGCATTTGCACATTCCCCGGCATTCGGGATGCGACGTTAAACGTCGCCTGAACGTCGCATACGAAAATGACTTTAAAAAAGCCTTTTCAAACCAAAAAATGATATGGAAGAGTGATATTGTGATATTTCATGAGATATTTAGCAAAAAAAAAACCATAGGATCTGTCTTAATTTGTCATTTTGGATAGTTAACAACGATTTTTTCTTAACTTGCTATTTCATAATTTAGGCGTGTAAAAACAGTTTGAAGGGAAAAAGTATCAATCTTGTCATAAAAAACGTTTATGTTCTAACTTGCAAAAGTTTAATAATGCCTAATTAGTAAACAAATAAAAAATCTTCAAAATGCTCCGTCCAAACAGTATTATTCATTCAATGTCAAAAAAATGATCAATCGGAGCCAATTCTTCAGTCAACGAATTTTATTCACTTAGGTTAAACCGATCAATATTTCGACCTTACATCAGGTCCTCTTCAGGATCAATCATATTTAATATTTCAATAAATATGATTGATCCTTAAGAGGACCTGATGTAAGGTCGAAATATTGATCGGTTTAACCTAAGTCAATAAAATTCGTTGACTGAAGAATTGGCTCCGAGTGATCATTTTTTTGACATTGAATGAATGCCTGATTAGGTTTTTTAACAGTTAAGGGATTGTAGCATTATATATATACAAGGAAACCCTACAATTCCTTAACTGTTAAAAAACCTAATAAGGCATTATTTAAATTTTGAAAGTTAGAAAATGAATGTTTTTTATGACAAGATTGATATTTTTTTCCTTCAAACTGTTTTTAGACGCCTTAATAATGAAATAGCGAGTTAAGAAAAAATCGTTGTTAACTATCCAAAATGACAAATTAAGACAGATCCTGTGGTTTTTTTTTTGCTAAATATCTCTTGAAATATCACAATATCACTCTTCCATATCATTTTTTGGTTTGGGAAGGCTTTTTTTAAGTCATTTTTGTATGCGACGTTTAGGCAACGTTTAACGTCGCATCCTGATTGCCAGGGATGCTAACTAGAATCCAAAAACTGTTTCTGTTTCTCTCTTTTACTTGCAAAAAGTATATTAGTGAGTACACTCTGGACCCTGTATTACGAACTGTGCGGGACCGGAGTATGCCTCTAATACGAATGTAAGAGGGAAAAGGCTCTTTCCCCTCTATCTCCATCGTTTTGCTTCGCTCACTCTTGTGCGACAAGGATCTCTATAGAGATCCATTCCTCAGCATTCCTGTCTCATGATAAATGACCCTCGCTCTGTGCTTCTTAGAAAATTTTTTTTGTGTATAAGGTACAAAAGAACGTCGGTTGGAAATTCTCGCTTGACTCCGTCCCGCGCCGCATACGTGAGAGACAAAGGTGGGGATTCGTAATCGAGGGAAGCATACGTTCGTAATATAGGGGCGTTCGTTTTAGCGCAGTTCGTAATGGAGGTTCCAGAGTGTAATCTTAAACCCTCTTCTCCACTCCACCTTGTAAATCAATAATAAAATACTACCTACAAAACCTCTTTGAACAAATCAACAGCTTACAACAAATTTTATTTTCAGTGAAATACTTCAAACCTTGGTCGATGAAAATCAGTGCAACTGTCGTATTCATCACTTCCTACATAATTTTATTGGCTTATTGTTCAATACTGATGAGTTTTATCTCGATTTCTAAAAAAAGCTTCCTATTTCATGATTTGGAAAGTTTTACTCTCGATGGAACGCACGAAGTGACTGTCATTAAAAATAGTGCATGGCATGATTATATTCTTTACGATGACACTGTCCCGAAACGTTTGAAAAATCTTTTAGCTAATGACTTGAAGGAGAATATTCGTGGGGCGTTCCATCAGGTTTGGTTAAAAATCATTAACACTCAAACTCTACGTTAACGAGCGACTTACGTTAACGGGCGCTCGAGACTCACATTAACGAGCGTTCCCCTCTGTCATTTCACTCCCACCACTGAAGCGCATGTGCTCGCCAGAGTAGCATGCTAGCCAATGAGAAGGCTCATGCACACTCAGCTCTTCATATTGCATGAGGGGACAGGTGCCACAGGCTGAAGTTGGTTTCTGCGCAGAACTAAAGCGGGCATTAAAAAAAAAACTAACCTAAGTAATCTTCTTTTTCTTCTCCTTTCGTTCTTTCTTGCTTTTTTTATCTTTCTTTCTTTTTTTTTTCTCAAACAAAACTATTTGGAAAAGGTTTTTTTTTAAATTGCCCGCTTTAGTTCTGCGCAGCAGCAACTTTAGCCTGTGGAGATCTGGACCCGTCCCTTTGCATGAGCTCACGTGAACAGGGGGTACAAACTCGGCTGAAAAGCTGCAAGAGTGGAGAGGGGGTAAATCAGGGTAAATCAGGGGAAACGCAAAGTCGGTTCCTTGTGAGAGCTTTACATGTGTTGGTATGAAAGAAGGATAGGTTGATATTTTTATCGTGCTAGAAAGAAAAAGAAAATCTATGCTTGTGTACGCCTATAAACGTACGCACACAACTACTATTCACATGGAACCGATTTTTAGTTCGTGCCAAAGGGCTCGTCAATCGAACATTAATACACAGGGCTTATGGGAGTTTGCACCCCCTGCACGTGAACAAACAACGCGCACGCCAAGATTCTTCTGGACCAAGATTCTTGGCGCGTTTCGTTGGTTTGCATAAAGACCAATCACGCAAGACCACTTGAGTGGTGGTGTTTACCCCGATAGCTCGTTAACGTAAGTCGCTCGTACATTTTCAAACTCGTTAACGTAAGGTTTGAGTGTATTTAACTTATTCGCTAAAAAATAAGGCACGTAAAAAAATGAAAATAACTCTTGAGAAAAATTTCATCAAGTCAGGAAAAGAATGTTCAATTCTATGTAAATTCTTGGTAATAAAAAGGAAAATAAATGATGACTATTAACTTGGAATCATAGTATAACTATTATTTCGTTGCTAAAAATTTTCTTCAGGTTTGCAGCGGAAAAGTGGCATTTTTACTTCCTATGTTATTTACTTCGTGGAGAGCCAGTGATATTCCTTGTGATATAACTGCGATCAAACTTGGGCGATTAATCCATATAGCGTTTTTGGTGCCTAAAAAGAGTCCTTACAAAGAGAAAATCGATTGCCTGTATGTTATAGATTTTTTTCAATAAATTTTTTTATTATCCTTACTTTTACGATTAAGTGATTCCAGAGTATCATTTCGAAATTCTTGGCGCTGGTTGTAATGTTTCGTGTTCTCTTATTTTTCTATAGATTTTTAAAACTCAACGAAGTTGGCATTAGAAAACGCTGGGAGAGGGAGTTCGGAACACCTATAAGTGATGACACGTACAACCAGGAAAAAAGTTACAGCCGATTTGGAATAAAACCGATTATACCAATTTTACTTATATTTGGGTGTGGCATATTATTGTCGCTTGCAATAATGTTCTTCGAAAAAGTAAACCAGAACATGACAGAAAAAAATCGTTGGAAAAAAAATATACGTCTATTGAAAAATGATTTCTATGTGGTTAAAACTGAACGACTGCGATATTCATCTAAATGTTATCACAAGGAATTAAAAAAGATGAAAAAGGTCAGAAGTCAAATGTAATCATTCTATGTTTTCACTGAAAAAAATGGTGTCTTGCCACGAGACACTTTCTGACGCCATTTTAAAGACGTTTAAAGATATCTCTAAAACAAATCTTTTTGGAACATAAAAGTAAGACACTAAATGACTAAAGACATGGATTTTGCGTCTTGGTGCCTTCTACAGAGACATGTCTCATATATGTTTTTTTGTAGTGTTGAGTAAAATAAAGAAATATGAAGTAATAAAAGAACATTTTATTCGTTTTTAATCATATCTATTTATAGCAGAATGTAAATTTGTATGCCCCCGCATCACACGAAAACGGCAGGACGCATTTTTTTAAATTTTGTTCGTCATGGTCCAAGGATGGTACATAGTTGAATAAAATTTTGAATTCTCAGTTGGAAGGTTGGGTAACCAGGAAGTGAAGGAATATGACACATACACAGTGTCACAAAATCTCACAAACCTACAAAGTATGACAAAATCAAGAAACGTGAAGAAAATCCCAAAATATCACCAAAAACAAAATTTTACCTTTCTACGAAATATCAGATTACAAAATTTCACGAAATAATGAAATCACTCACACGAGACGTTATATTCATGCACATATATTGTATGATATGATTCCTTTTTCAAAGTTTCCTGGTTTTCTAGATGTAAAGAAAAAAAACTACCTTCGAAAAAAGAACCTTATTGGAAAATAAATAAAAACTTTTGAAAATAATTTTGCCTTAAATAGCAAAATTTAGTCCTTACAGGCTGTTTTTTTAAAAATTTAGTCCTTCTCTGCTGAATTCATACTACTATTAGTGCCATCGCTTTTTTACAACAGGATTTTCCCAGGGAGTGTAGGAGCCCTGTAGGTCACTCGTAATCCACAATTGACATTGATTAATATGGTTTCCAAGGTGAGAAAGTTCTAGGTCACATATGACTAAAGTTGATGCAAATACCGGAATAGTCGACTACTATAGCAGGAAAAAAGTGGAACAGCTTTGGTTAGGTTAGGTCAAGTTAGAGCGACAACGATCGTCCATAGAATCATGAAAAAAATTTACTCTTAAAACGAATGTTTCATTTATATTATTATTAAAATTTCATACATGAAAATAAAACCAAAAATCACAATTGCAATTTTCACGAACAGTACAAAAGCTTCCTGTCACAGATTCAGTGCTACCTCCTCTCCCCAGTCATTAATGTCATCTCCCCACCCTTCATTGTCCACAATATCCCCTACATGGGCCACCTCAAAAATGTTTTTGTTCTTATGTTCCTCGTTGTTCTTAACTTCCAACACCCTCGTTTTCTCAATGACCGGTTCCATATCCGTGAAAAAATTTATCTCCTCTTCCAGCCGCGTACCTGATTTCGAATTCTTGATGTCGAGCTCGGCAATGTCTGAAATCACGGGGCGACTTACTGGTTTCTGGACGGGAACCACCGCCTCCTCTAACGTGTGGACCGGGTTCTCCCAATCGGACCAAACCCCGTCTTCTTCCGAAAAAATTGCAGAGGGCTCTGCTGTTTTGTCTTCTCCACCATCGGGGGACAGACGTTCAGGTAGAGCCAGTTCGTGCAAGTTTTGAACCTGTCTCTGGAGCTTGTTGGGCCTACCATCGGTAAACAATCGGGCTCTTTTCCCCCCGACGACGGCAGCGGAACCCAGAATCGGCACCAAATCGGCCAAAGCACGAAGGGTCGTGCTCACGAGTCGGTCATCTGTGTCCTTGATGCCTACGAGAAGTTCCGGGAGCACTTGGGATTTCAGATCATCCGTTTCGAAAGCGTGGACGAAAGAATTCAAATGATTCAAAAGTATCAGCCTTATCGCGACGTCCCGAACGCGAAACATTTGTATGAGTTGCGGGGTCAAGTACTTTACGAAAACCGAGTGGCTGAAGAGACCCGAGTCGTCGATTTCACCTATTGATTGAGAAAAGACGTGATTTGAATATCGAATAAGCCTACCCAATAAACATTCATGACATCATTCCTGATTATTTCTGATCATGCTGTGACATGTCACACTATGATATCATTTTGCATTCCAATGACATCATAATGTCAAATGGTGGTGTCACTTAGTGTAATATATCACACTATGCAATGCCATAACGTGTCGTGCATGATACCATGATACATCCATATGATATCAAGTTGTCATACCTTGATGTCAACTGAATACTAAATGATATTAAAATGTGACATGACATTATATGATTTGCTAGTGAATAAGCATATGTAGTCATATGATGTCATGGCGTGTATGTCATGACATCACATGATTGCAGTATGTAATCACTACAGTATCAGATAACTGTCATGAGAAATTTGAAACTTAGGGGACCATTAATTCCATCAATACGTGCATCCATAAGTAATGAAAGAAGCTATACGAAACTCTATGAAAGAAACAATACGAGACATAGCAAACTCAAGCTATGTCAAAAGTCAAAGTTCAACCCTCGATTTAAATTATGATGTTATGAATAGATGAGTGATCAATTATCAAAGTTTGCCGTATGAGGAAAAAAGACGTGGCCAGCTGAACATGAGACCACGCTCTAATTTTTCCACTTTGCAATCGTCAACAAATTGTTACGTCACTTAAAACCAGTATCATAAACTTCATATTCACTGTTTTTACTAAAGTACTCACTTTTCGGGTTCAGCACAAAAGGCAGCAACTTTGACTGTGCTGTTTGATCCAGTAAAACCATCCTCGAGAGCAAAAGTTTTCCAAGCTGTTCAGCAACGACTTTTTCAGGAAACGATCTCAACTGTGATACCAAGTTTCTGAACACAACAAAAAAGTTCCTCCATCAGGTCATGATGAGTCGGAAAATCTCAAACTTTTGGACTTCTCAGGAGTTCATTATAACTTACAGGAAAAATTCTTCCCTCTCGCATTCGGTTTTTATGGGAAGTTCTAGAAGAAACGAGTATATTCTAATAAATTCGTGACTAAAGAAAGCATGTTTCAAAAGGGCGGAAAGCGTAGGATCAACAGTTGAAGACCCACTATCAATGAGTTCTTTGCAGAGGTATTTGAATTCATCCAATCCAGGAACATCTTCTGAAAAATGGCAAACCATTGTCTGATGATGGGATAATTTTTGTGAGCACCGACTGGTTCTTTGTTAAAAAACAAAGGAAAATCACCTGACTTGTGTGTTTCCAAAACATGGTTTGCCAGAGAAACGAAAGCTTGCCGATCGACAATGCTAGGATTTTCTGAAATCGTGGCGGCATCTTCCAGACACCTTGATTTTCTAATTTTTTTTACGTAATCCTCATTCAAATCTTTGAAATCGCAGAGATACTCTAGCCCTCCTAATTTCCACGAACCATCGGCTGTGACGTAGATCGAACTTATTGTGATCCCGTTATGTGACGACGCTGCTTTCTCGTGTAAGAACAATAATGCCCTCAGAATGTTGTGCAGACCTACACAAATCTGCAGGGTCGATTGTCCCGCGATCGCTTGAACTAAGGGTGTCACTTCATCGGTGGCCAAGTAGAATTTGCTGCCTTTAGACCAGGACGTAATGTATTTCAAGATGCAGGGATGACGATACAGCATCAAATTCTTTGGAAATAGGAGAACATTTCGTGTAAGTAGACATGCAAACATAGCGTAAAGAGTGTTACGTGCACAGTTAATATAAGATTTACACCTCAGCATGTCGATCGCTGCAATTACACTTTGAATAAAACAGTTTTTGTTGACTCTCTGCATACTGTTTTTACTATTTCAAATTGACTGGTCCTTTCAAGAAATAAGCTTTAATTTTAGTAAAACTTTGATATGTTTTTCTTTCTATTGATTTTTTAATTACATATTTTTTCCTTGGCTCAAAGCAAATTAATGTTTTTGCGAGTTTTTCGTTACTTTCATGATTTATTTTTTTAAACACACTCAAGTTCATTGGAAAAAAAAAATAATAATAATAGCTACAATGCTTTACATGCTTGCTTTCGTCGACGTTTTTGAAGAAAGTTATAAACAATGGTCGATAACTTGCATTTATTTTTGCATTTAGCGATAATTGAAAAACTACCAAATGTTGACAACCAATTTCTTACAATGCACATTTTTTTCGTCTCAACATTTTGCTACTTTGACTAAACATCTAAGACCTTAATTTAGCGAAGTGCCCAGAAAATAGAATTTTTCTTTTTAGAGTTGAGTCAAACCACGTCAAATGTGTCATGAAAATTCCAATACATCACTAAATTTTGAAAAAATAGTGTACTGTTTTGTATGATCTTTATGGCACTTATTTTAGCATATAAACGTATTGCCAAAAAATTGTTCTTTGCAAATGTTATAAACAATCAAACTTTTTCTAAGCCTTAATTAAAAAATTTATATTTCTAAAACGACAAACGACTCAATATAATCGAGCAAAAATTTATGATTATATATTTATACATACATAATTATGTATATAATTTTTATAAATGTATAAATGTATGTGTGTAAATAAATTTTTTTTAATAAATATCTTGTGGATAAGAAACGAAAAAAATCATTATTTCACTTTTTCTCAGGATGCATCTGAAGTTCCAAAAAAAAAAAAAAATTATAAATTCTTCTATTAATAATTTTGATTTATTTTTACTGGGAGATTTGTGTTTCATGTTTTGTTCCAATCGAAAAGTCCTGGACAGCAGTTAGAAATTTTTTTTTTAAGACGACTCGACAGACTTTATCTTTCGGTCTTATTTTCTCTCAATTAGTTTCTGTTCTACGCATCTTTCTCGCACTGCGGTGTGTTCCGAGTCATCTTAATTTTTCTTTTTTTGGACAAACTAAATGTACAAAAGTTTTTAGTACATTTAACTTGCATCAATTTCTCTCATTGCAATTTTATCATTCAAAGCTGGAAAAAAATTTTTCACCTTCAACCAAAAAATGGCTTGGAAGTAAAGCGCAATAAAAAATTTCAACAGTCAATAGAAACTCGTTTCTAAAAGTAAGGGGATAAAAAATTCAAGAGGTGATCAATAATGCTTTACACATTTGTTTCAATGTGGCTAGACTGAGCGAGCGAAAGAAAGTTTTAAAACCAACATATTGATTGGGCTTACAGAAAATTATAAACCCTTGCAATATTTTTAATATTTTCTTGTACGATATTTTCATTGAAAAATTAAGAATAGGTGAAATAACCGCCAAGCATAAACACATTATGTATTATGCACATTATTTTCAATACTTTGGGAAATTATGCGTGAACATCAAATTTTTTCGAGTCAAGAAAAAATAGTCAAATTGTTGTAAAACTTGAAGAGATGTGAAATATTTGGTTGCATTGCAATAATATCACAATTAATAACAAATCCTTACACAGGGTGCTTACTAAGTAATTTCGATAATTACAAAATGCATCGAAAATTATTTCCCCAGTGGGAAATTCCACTCTTGATTATCGATTTAAAAATTTATGTTTTCAAGAATTATATTTATTAAAAATCTAGATACCCACCACAAAAATGTTTAAGAAAAAAATTCTACATTTTATTAGTTAAGTGACTAATATTTTATTAGTTGACTATTTTTACTAATTAACTATAATTATAAGAAATAACAATATTATTATAGAATAATTTTATATTTACTATGATTAATTATTATAAATATAAAACAGCATTATTATTATTATTATCATTACTATTAATTAAACAATTATTATTTTAATATCATATTATTATTATTATTATTATTATTATTATTATTATTATTTAGTTATTATACATACATATATATATATATATTATAGTAATATTATAATAATACTAATATTATAGTTATTATTAAAAAAAAATATTGAGAATTATTTAATATTTTTAATCCTTTTGTTTTTGAGTCGCTTCTATATACAAATTTTTGTTGAAAATTTATGATTTCGATGCACTAAAAAATAATAGTTCATAATGTAAAAAATAAATGAAAGAAAAAATTTCATCATTCATCAACACAAATTTGTAGGATTGCAGTCAAGTCGATTTTGAGATACAAAGTATTTATTATTCCAACAATTTTTTATCTAAAAAATCGAAATAACATATTGTTATAATCTCGAAATTTTCATTTATCAATTGAATCTATAACCATAACTATGGTAATTTTTTAATTCTTGAATATTGTATTTGATAAATTTTGTAACAAATCCAATGATAATGTCGATATACAAATTTATATGATCTAAGAACCTAGATTATTCATCTTTAAAAGTAGTTGAGGGGGGCAATCTATGAAACGCTACAAAAAAATAGTCCATTATCTTTATTTACAGAAACTGAAAAAAAAGGACAATTCCATTTCAAATATGTGTAGATATTAGTTTATGGAAAAATAATAAAATTTTTATGAATAATAAAAATTCAAAATGGCGGACACATGGAGCATTTCCCGAAGTAATAAGACTTTTTTCCGTGCACACGATACCGTCCGAAATTGAAGTCTTAAATAAACAAATGATACATCAAATTAATCAGCAGGCTTGTCTTGAGTGCATGAACCTCATAAATGTAAAAAAATTTGTTCATAAACTGTTTTTTTAATAAAAAGAACAAGGCAAAAATCAACCTATTTCTTGTTTATATGGTTTTGTTGCCATATTTTTTAAAAATATATCGTTTTTTGGTTCACGCACTTGAAACAATCGTGCTGATTAATTTGATGTATTATTTGTATGTTTGAGACTTCAACTTTGGATGGTATTGTGTTAACGAGAAAAAGTTACTTTAGGAGATGCTCAATATGTCCACCATTTTGAATTTTTATTAATTACAAAAATTTTTTTAATCTTTCTTAAACTAATGTCTACACATATTTCAAATGGAATTTTCCTGTCTTTTTCTGTTTCTGTACAATTAAATAAAGAAAATTTTTTTTTTTTTTTTTTGTCGTGCTTCATAGAGTGCCCCCACTAATATCAGTCAGATGTATTTTTTGTCTATAAAAGTCTTAGTCAGAATTGCATAACACGAACTTTTTTTTTCTTTCAATTTTAAAATAGAATATTTGAAATTTTTTTATTGTATTCACAAATTTTGCAATAAGTTTAAAATTGAGAAATCGTAGAATTTGACATTCTTTCAATTGAAATGATAGCTTTTCAAAAATGCAGCTAATGCTGTTTCTCTATACAAATGTATAATTGTATTGAAGCGACTTGAATTTTATAAAATTCTTGTAGAGAAATTACACAATATAAAATACTTAATAGTGCTTTTTTTTCGTTTAGTGAGATTCGCATAATAAAAGATTCCTGTATTTTTCTTTTAATTCTGAAAGTTCATGGACATCAAAGAGACTTTCTTCCACAAATAATAAAAAATTAATGTCACTCCGTCTCAAATTTTCCAAACTCACAAACTCTAGGACATTACAAAATAATTTTCCATTGATGAATAAACATATTCTCATTTACATACATATCGAAACATCAATTCAATAAAATAAAAATAAAATGTTTTTATTAAAAAATTTTGTGAAATGTTTTTAACTATTTAATAATAAAATATAAAATTTTTCATAAATATTTAACATCTTTAATCTCATTCTCAATGATCTAATTTGTAGAAAATCTTTATAAATCATAAGATGTTTCAGAAGTACTAGATATTTATGAAATACATTCATGAATTTTTCACTGATATTTAAATACTTTGAAAAACAAGAAGTATCTGAAACTATTAAAAGACGATAAGAAATAAAGTTTAAAAAACAATACAAGAATCTAAAAAGTGATAATATTAGGGATAATCACAATTGCCCCAGTAAACATTCGTGATTATTCGTGATCACTGATGTCATATGATGTACCAATGTTTCCGCATATGTACGCCATCATGATGTCATGTCATGCTCTGGCATCATATGAAGTCATTTATTACATTGGTACATCCCAGAACACTAGATATTCAGGATGTGAAACTGCTATATATATTGGTCTCGAAAAGCTGCTCGCAGCAGCTATCTCGAAACAGGTTGTACCGAGTAGGCTGCACACTCGATCAATGTTTTCAGGGTATGAAGCGCAACAGCAAAGAATTCATAGCACTACAAAAACAGCAAGATACTCAAAAATAGACTTCTACGCCGATTTTCGCGCTGGGGGATCATATACATTGAAAGTGAGTATGGTTAGTCCCTCAGCCAGCAGGGTAGTCTGTGATCCATTCATATACATAGATATACTTGACCAAAGAATTGTATGAGTTTTTTGCTCGAAGGGGGGGGGGGATTTATGATCCAAAAATTCAACGCTATTGCCATCTTACAGCTTTAAGATTTTGACTCGCAACCTAAGGGGGTCCTTGCCCTTCTTGTAGTGTTATAAATTCTTCGGCAAGAGAGAAACGATCATGCGAGAGGGACAAAACAATTAGCAATGGTAAGGAAACACAGACAAGATTACCTCGCTATGATACCCAGTGTAGTATATCTATATATACGGCAGTCTCACCTCCTGAATATATGTGGCGTGGACTGAAGAAAGGATACTAACAGCACCAAACATCGAATTCAAGATAGTCAGTGATTCTGAATATAGAAATCTTACTCTATCGAACGAGTCTACTCTTAAAGATATATGATTTTTTTATTTAATAAAAAATTGAGGTACAAAATTGGACGGTCGATGCTACGCTTAGGGACTTTCTCTTTTCAATCTCGTTTTTCTCGAAAAGCGGCGAGGTGCTGTTAGTACCCTTTCTTCAGTCCATGCCACATATAGTAGTGATCTTGGGTACGTCATATCCCAGTAAACATTTGCGATCATGGCATTATGTACACAGATACATGTTTGTGCATGTGTCATTATGACATCATGATGACATACTCATGCACAAACATGTGTCTGCAAATATGATGTCATGATCGCAAATGTTTACTGGGATGACATCAATAATCACTAATAATTACAAATGTTTACTGGGGCTTCTCTAATGTAATTAGAAAAAAATAATAAAAACAAGAAATCGTGAGTAAAAATGAGTACTTGTTTTAAAATAGTAATAATACCAACAAGTTCGATTTTTGTATTAAAATAGAGATATCCCTAGCGATCCTGCGGGGATACCCCGAGATATCCCCAACGCAGATACCTTGATATCGTTTAATTTTTCAATCAAAATTTTTTTTGAGTGGCTGATAATGATGAAAATAGCATTAAAATGACTCGATTATGTGAATTTTTCCGTTTTTCAAATAAATAAAGAATTAGCTAATATACATGTCATGTGTCATGTCCGCCATGCTTGTGATACATATTGTGATACCACCGTCAACTGTTCTTGTGTTGGCACCATTAGGCACATCGTGGGCTATCAAGTAAAATGAAACAAACAAACAAGCAAACAAACGTATGTCAACTCAATGGAATAAACATCAATATTGATGAAAATTGAATGCGTAAATCATCATTAAATCATCATGATCAATAAAGTTCATGATGTGCCCAATGGTGCCAGCACAAAAACAGTTGACAGCAGTATCACAATATGTATCACAAGTATGGCGGACATGGCACATGATATGTGTATTGGCTAATTATTTATTTATTTCAAAAACGAAAAAATTCACATAATTCACATATGCATGCTATTTACATCATTCTCAGGCACTCTGAAAAAAGTTTGATTGAAAAATTGAACGATTTCAAGGTGTACCCGTCGGGGATTTCCCGGCGGGATCGCTAGGGATGAGAATAAGGAAAACTGGATATCGAACATGAAAAAAATATACTCTGTAACACTAGGTATACTTTACAAACGTACGTATATAAAAATTAAAAAAAAAGGTGAATATTTACTTTTGCAGCTCGTTCCAGGGGCGATGGTTTCCCAAAACTTGCGGCAGAATGTAAAGAAGGCTCGCTGATGAAAATTGACAAATCCGAAGTATGAAAACCCGCAACACTAGCTTTATAATGAATCCAAAAATCAGTTATTTCGACAGCTTTTTTGTCGACTTCCAGCCCTTTGGGGGCACTTTTCGTGTTTCCCATCGCTGAATACCCACTTTCTTTTACATATTTTAGAGTTTTATATTGACAATAATTAGGTTATAGCATTATTTCATGAATTTTTCACTGGAAAAACCTATCCTGTCTTAAAAAAGCTTGAATTTTTGTTTACGAAATGCGTTATTTTGCAGGTCTCCGCGTTTAATTGTTAAATATTTCGAAATACGACTAATATGGACTAATAGGCGGTGTTGATGTTTATCAATGTTAATGTTCGGGGCAGTTGGGGGTAGATTCAGGTAGATTGGTAGATAACAGTAGATAAATAATGAACTGTCAAGTGTCAACTGTCCTGTCAATTCAACACTGAACACTGCTGAACACAGGGCTCGTCAACGCAAATGTCGCAAATTGGTTTCGTGGCGAATTCCAAAGTTGTTTCCAAAAGGAATCACTTGGAGCGCCACTATCTATCGAAATATCAATTCGAAAACATAACCCGTGACATGTAAACATTGTTGACATTGTAAATACTATATTGTTCTTTTTATATTGACAGAGACGGCAGTAAATAAAGTGAAAATAAAATATTTGATAATTCTGAAAAACGGCAAAACCTTGTGTCGTCAATGGCTGCCAATGTAGGGCAGAAAATGCGCAATACCTCCTTAAAAATTAATACATCACTTCCCATAAATCATTTTCATATACAAAATAAATAAATTTGAACGAAAAAAATATTAGTGTTTTGGAATTTCGTTCTGGGCATTTCGAGGCATTTGTTATTGTTGATATTATTATTCCCACGTGAGTATGAAACGTAGAGAGTTCTCTAAGTTTCATACACGTGAGCGAGCGTATGTATATGATAGCGTGCGAATTTCTCGCATTCCTATTGGCTGTGTCCGAAAATAATTCAAAATTTTAGTTTCAAAAGGAATCTCTTGAAGCGCTGTCTTTCGCCACCAAATTAACACGGAGTTGACGAGCCCTGCTGAACACTGGGAAAAAAACCCGTCGTACCAACCTTAAAATCCAGTTATGCCAACGTTGAAGGGTTGAAGCAAAAACGAAGCAAACCGTGACGCTTTCAACTTAGGTTGGTGGCGCTTAGACCACATATAGAGCAATTTCAGGCAGGTCCTGTTAACGCAGTAGGGTTTTCCGGTTAACCTACAGGATTTTTTTCCTAGTGTACCAGCGTTCGCAGATTCCTCTAGCCTAGTTCCTACTATGCCCATTTAACTCCGTGTAAATTTTCCTACTACCGTAGTAGAATTCTACTACGCCTGCGAACGCTGCTCAGTACAACAAAATTAGGCAAAATTGTCCGCAACTCCGCCAGCTTTAAGTGCTCCTATGTCTAACCAGCAAATGGCGGACTACTAGCAGTCTATGTACTGTATGGTCTAAGGATGGTCTAAGGATGCAATCTATATCAGCTGATCATCATAAAATTTAACCTAAAAAAGTTTTGAAAGAAAAAAGTAAACAAAGGTGAATAAGTAAACGGAAATACGATAAATATAAAAACAAAAAGTAAAATATTGCTGAATGAATTTAGATTAGTAGTGATATTCAAAAGGCAAGAATAAAAAATAGTCATAATTAGTAATAGAACAAAGTGAAAATTACAAAAAAAAAAACGTTTTTACTCAAATCTAAATCACAACATTGTTTCGCGATGGTAAACAAAATGCAGAATACTTTATTTTAATAATTAATAAAACAAGTCACGTCTTGAGAGTTATTTAAAAACAACTGTTATTATCTACATGAAAATCTACATAAAAATCTATAAATGTACCAGAAAATCAAATTCTGTAAAACGTATACTGTCATGTTTAAAAATACTAGAAAAGGCTATCATAATCTTATGAATACTGAGAAAATATTAACATACACGTACTCTGTATAAAAGTACTTAACATTTATAGGGAATTGAATTTTAGAGAGTTAAATTACAGGAATCTATATCACAATTTATAAAAATACTAGAAACCTATCAATATTTAAAAACAATGTTGATATAATTTGTAGATTTTTACAAGAGTGACTCTTGTTCAAAAAATACAATTTCTTTTTCAAAAGGAAATATTTTGCTGTAAAAGTAAGAAACAAAATAGGGGAAACCTATTTCGCACATTCGAAAAAATAAAAAAAATAGGTTTTTCCTGATGCGTTTTTCATTTTTGAAAAAAAATTTCGTATTTTTTTTTATTTCTCACGGAAGTCACTCTTAAAGTTTTGAAAGTCGTTCTTCTAAACTTACAAAACTTTTAATCCCAGAGCATATAAATGTAGAAATCTATACTTATATAAGAACATTCTCTAAATTTTACAAATACTAACGACTACAAAAATTACCTGATGTCTGTATAAAGGAAACATACCTGAAAAATCAGATAAAGCACTCGTAATATATGCATACTAAAATCATAAAATCTGAAAAATTTTAATGAATAGCATAAAAGAGGAAAATTTTAAAATAATTGACATTTTTGTAAGTATAACTTTTTCAGAAAATTATAATAATATAGAGGAATTTTTTAAATTTTGATTACTGAGCATTGAATTCAAGCTGTGTAGTATAATAGTATTATAGTGTATATTTCAGTGTATATAAATCCATAATAATATGATGAAATCTTCCAAGTAGTATCAATACTAAAGAAAATTAAAAAATACTAGAAGTATGTTTTTATAACAAAAATCAGAAGGAAGCATTATGACTTAAAAATAACGAAAATTGAATTTCATTGTATCAAATGTGCAATACTAGACTCCAAAAGTCATGTAACTTTGAAATACTAAAACTTGAAAATTTGGATTCCCATAACCATGCACGTCTTTGAATATTCACAATTATTAAATCCGGAAGGAAATGTTTTCTTAATAAGCCCCAAATGAAAATTTTTTTCCTCCCTCACTGATCAATTATGACTCCAATAATTAAAATCTTTTCATGACAAATTCTTATTTTTTTGAACTAATATGAAATTTTTCCAGACAGATTGATTTTTTTTTAGGACATGGAGCAAATGCCAAGATTAGTTTCCAATTTTAAATTACCAGAAATTTATTGGTACCAAAATGATGGGACAGTTGTTATTAGGGTTATGCTAGTAGACGTCGAAGATTATTTTTTACGTGTTGAACGAGATCATTTTCGCTTTAGGTGAGATTCATTTTATATCCAAAGTTTAAATGTCAATCATGAATTCAGTTTGAATATTCTTTTTTTCATTGTTCCTTATACTATTTTTTCAATTTTTATTTTATTAAAGTATATTTGAAAGTATTTGAAATTAAGCAGAATTTTATTTACTATTCTGTCTTTTCGTTATTTAAAAATTGTTATTTTCATCCTTTATTTATTTCGAAATTGAAAAAAAAATGTATTATCTCACAAAGATTGTCAATAATTTCTAAAATTTCAATCAAAATCATGATACTCTGAATATTTTCAAAAATATAATACACTTAACATTTTGTAGATCTTCAATAACTTTGAAAAAGTGAAAAAATTTGTATAGTTATTAAAAATGCATATAAATTTTCTAAATTGATCTACATTCTGGATATTCTGGAAAACTAGAGAAAATATATATTACCCTTTAATTATTTCAATCCCAAATAGTTCATTGTACAGAGATTTCCCCCAAAAATTGAGAATTTCAATAAAAATTCAGAAATTTCAGAAACCAAAATAAAACATTGAAGAATTTGAAAGTTGTCTGTAATTCTAAGAACTTGGAAATTTTGTAATATTTTTGGAAGTTGATAATGAATTAAATATACTTTGTGAAATTTTTTTGATATATTGTGTAAACTATAGAGATAGTGTAATATTCTTGAAATTGAAAAAAAAAACCGAAAGTTTTTTTTTGGGAGATGTTTGATGGTCTTGAAAATTTCAAAGAACATTTAGAAACAGCTAAAATTTTTAAAACCTAAAAAAAATTAATTTTTTTAAATATTCCTTAAACGTTCGGAAAATCAACGGAAGTTCATAAAATACTTAGAAAATCTGTAGATTGTGCTATATCTTGGAGATTCCATGAAACTACAGAAACTGTTTTATAAAAATTTAAAAATCTAAAAAACTTTTTTTCAATCTTAAAATTTTCAACTATTAAACAATGATTGATCATACTGTTATTTTTGAAATTTCTGATGATTTAATAAAAATCCAGAAACTTGAAAATTCAAAAAAATCAAAAAACATAAAGCATTTTTAACTTTCTGAATGTTTCTGAAAAATTAAAAAAATTTGAATTCCAGAAAATGTTGATGGATTGAATAAATATTTAAAAATTTCACAAATTTTCTATGACTACAAAATCTGTGTTAAATACCAAATTTTTTAAAAATAAAAAAATGTTTTATTTTATTGAGGTTGTTTTTAAGAATTTATTTTTTTTTGTCTTATGGCATTTTGTAAAAAATATAATTAATGCACGTTTATTATTTTTCATAGTCGCCTTCGTTTCATCTTAAATTTTTTTTAAAATTGATTCTCATGAAAAAAATATTACTGTATTGCATAAAAAAATTTGTATGTACCATAAGTAGAATAGAAATAATTTTGACAATTAATCATAATATAAAATGAATTTCAAATCCTTAAGGTTCAAGAAAATCCTAAACAAAAATATTTATTAATTTGTAAAATAAACTTTTTTCAGCACCATTCTAAAAGGCCTTGAGTATTACGCGTGTTTCACACTTTTTGGATGTGTTTTTCCAGAACAGACTTTCCATCAGAATCTTGGCCGAGAAATCAAAATCTATCTACATAAAATACAAAAATGTAAAGAAAAAAATTTTTCTCTTTGCAATATCTTTAAATGAATCAAATTAAAAATTTTAATTTTTCTAGGTCATGATTGGCTGCGATTGTCATATCACAGTGAAAAAAATTTCAGAATAAAACGTGACCTGAATCACCTTCGAAACAATGAGTGGATGAATTGCCAGCGACTTTCTCAGAAAAGTCAGTATATTTTTATAATTGAAATATTTTTCGTTGCCTCAGAAATTCAATTCAAGAATCATTTTTTCACCAGTTGCGAAATTAATTGCTTTTTTGTGAAGTCATATTAACGTTTGAATGTGTACTGCAGGAACAATGGCTTTTACAGAGTACAGAGAACGCGAAGGATTGAATATTATGCCTGTGGTACCTTCCAGTGACGAAGAAGAATCCGACGACGAAAAACTTCCATTAGCTTATGCTGACTGAGATTAAACAATTATTATTTTAATTAAAACATTTCGTTTCCAACATTTTTTTCGCGAACCAAGGAGTACAACTGACTTTGTTCAAAATGTCATTATACTTTAAGATTATACATGGAATCCAAACACGACCGAAAGTATCTTTTATGCAAATATGACATGACAAACAAAATGCTCCATTTTTAATTTTCGATACAAGTTTATCAGGACAATTTTTTTGAGTTGTCCTTGACCGAGCATAAGCAACAAACATTTTTTCAACAAATTCATATATAAATGTATGTTACTTCTTTGAAGACTTGTTTATCAGTTACTTATATGATTTATAATATTCCAGACTTTATTGTCGCAAATTCATAAATGCATATATTCCATAATTTATGGAAAATTATCAAGTACAAATAGTTTAACCATATTGTTGTTAAAATAAATGAAAATCAAAGAGTGCAATAATTATGTTTGACAATTTTCATAACACGATATACATCCTTGCCATCCCAACCGCTTTATTCAGGATCTACTAAAAACATATTCAAAAATATAATACAAACCAAAACAATGCAGGAACACGATTTTTCTTCAAAGAAAAAAAAAAAAAAAATACTCCGGAATGTTCAATAAAGTCGTTATACATCTGACGTCACTGATGTTCTATTAAGGTGAGGTTCTCCTCTTATTTTAAGAAAAAATCATTTTTTTTCTTTCCATCAAGAACACTAAAGGATCAGGACGGGCAACTACCATATATATAAATACACTAAACTGTGTATTTCAGCGAGGGAAATTTGTCCTCACGTATTTACCCCCACCACTCGTTCCGTCTCTTTCGCGCGTTCGTCAAAGAAAACATTGACCGAGTGCGCACGGCCCTGGCGAACGACCCTTTCGTTTTTTTTCAAGATGGCTGCTGCGGACAGCTTTTCGAGACCAGTATATAGCACAATTCCCCGTCCTGATTATATAATGTTCTTGCTTTTGATTAAATTAAAGGAATGACCGTCTAGAATATGTGTGTAAAAGGATTTTTCAATCCGAATTATATTTATTAGATTGGAGAACGCACCGAACTTGCGCGCGCGGAGGGACACTCAGGTGCCATCCAATTTTATTTTGCCAAAATTTGTTGATAAAAATGACTTTAACAAAACTAGAATGGCATCATTGTAAAGTGCACCCTTGAAAATAAAATGGAAAAAAAAATGGTTGCGGTGACTTTTTTGTTTGTCAATTTCAAAATATGAATTGGGTAGATGATGATACTCTTGAAACGTGTTTTTCAAACTTAAAACTTTATACGCGTTTCTACTATGGGAAATCTTGCAATTCATGAATAACAGGCTATTACAACCGGCAGGGTAGATTCCGATTCTACCAGTGATCATCTAGATCATTTTAACGCGCGTAATTCGATTTAGCAAATTCCCTTATATACTCATTTGAATAATCACTAAAATCACATTGTTAGAATACAAGTTTGATATGAATCTTTCATAATCGTGACCACTGAAAGTAATTTTAATTAGTAAGATGTTAGAAAAATATAAATTATACATTTCACGCGAAAAAATGATCGGGTTGATCAGCTGATAGAATAGAGATCTACCCTGCCGGTTGTAATAGTATTTTAATTCATGAATTACATACTATTACAAGATTTCTCATATGTGACGTGCCAGGAGAAAAGGGACACATCGCTCCAAAAATCTAAAACCGGTATTTTGTATCTGTCGATAGTTTTCGAGTTGCCCTATCCAACACAAAAATTAGAAAAATTCTACGAACATTATTTCCTATCAAAAAAAGGGGGGCAGATTTTCGGGAGTCACCTTTCATTACAGAATTGATTGACTTTTATCGCTCGCCCTGTAAAATTCTCGTTTGGAGCGATGTATCCCTTTTCTCCTGGCACGTCACATATATATCTCGCGAAACCACTTTTTTCATCCTAAAGTCAAGTGGAAGTCGATTCAATTTACTTCATTCATTGTGTTCCTTAATGGTTATGATTTCCAATGACTTATACCTAAAATAAACACTAATAATTGTTTAACAAGATTAAAGTTAAAAAAAGTGTAAAAATTGAACGTTTTCTTCGATTGGCTATAAATTAGATAATGTTTTAAAAAAATGTATAAGAAATAGGTTTTAAAGCATAAGGAGTTACACATATTCACGAAAATCAAAAAAATTTTGAAATCGGTCCACTACAGTCGACAGTCGCCATTTTGGGGCCGCCATATTGAATTTCTCAGGGCCGGATTTAAGAAGAGGCTCAGGGCGGTAAAATTGGGAGGGGGGGGGGGCAAATTTTAGAAGGTGTAATGAACCTTTAAAATAACAAGATCTTTAAAATCAATGTAGCAAAAAAAGTTATTGACTTTTTTTTTTTAAGAAATTCAATACTTGGATTAACGAGTCGATAACAAAAAAAGGATGATGACCTTTTTCTTTAGAGATTCATTTTCAGAAAGAGGCGGCATTTTTTATACTGCCCAGGGGCGGCACGTTGGATAAATCCGGCCTTGGAATTTCGGAAATAAAATTTTCTTGTATTCTAGAAAGATAGCCAAATAACCCATTAAAACCGGAAGATCTTATGTCTTTTCATCATCCCACAATAAATTATAATAAATTTTGCTTCATTTTCGGCCAAAAAGAGGAGAACCTCCCCTTAACTATAAATATTTTACCTTTAATATTGGCATACAATAAACAAAAGACAATCACCAATTTCGGTTCTTTGATAAACAATTAAATTTCATTCATCATTTTAATTATTATAGAAAACAAAGAACATGTAGTACTATAAACGGAATCGAATAATTTTCTCTAAGTAAAACGAATTTTTTGATTCAGAGTTTTTACTATAATACACTCAAAACTTTTTCTAAATTTAATTGAAAATAATTTTTCGTCACCTATGTTTTTACTATCGTTATTTTTTACTGAGAAATATGAAAAAAAACATCGATGGAAATCGCAGTTCAAAACATCAAGTACATATATTAATATTTGTTCAATCATTGATATCGAAAATAATATCCTAGCCATTTACAAATAAATGCTGACATTGTTTAAAGCATAAATATATATATCGACAAAACTAAAAATGTAGAAAGATATCGATACTATTTTAAATACTGCTATTGACATTTTTGATTCCAATAAAGCCATCTGAATCGAATTTTTAGTAATTTAAGAAGACACGGAAGACATTTTTTTCGCGTCTTTCTTACTTCAACGGGTTCCGTGTCTTCTTAAAACAGCCTGATATAACTGAAATCAGCATCCTTCAAGGGAAAGTCGCTGCTTTATGTTTTCTACCCGAACTTTCATCTCCGTAAGAACGTCCTCAGCTAAATCGTCGACGTTTGTATAGCGAACCTTGAAAAAGTTAAAAATATCGATAAGGAAATCTACGACTTGGTCGCGAAAAAAGTGGCAAGTCGCGTTGAGAGGACCCTCGGGACCCAAGAAACCCCAAACGAGAACCGGCGAGATTTGTTCAGAAATGGAGTAGAAATGAGACAGGAAGCCCTTGTCGTATTTTAGGAGCTGACGCTTGCCCATGAGAACAGACCAAACAGCTGTCCCGATGGCCTGAAATTGTATATTTTTTATTCTAAAAAGGGTGGACAAGGGTGTTTGTTTGTTTTTTTAATGAGAAAATAAAAGTAACTTACGGTTTCCCTGAAGCTCGCAGAAATCCATCTATTTTGTAAAATGGCTTTAATAGATGAAGGTGGCTTCTCCACTTCCTCAAAAGCGTCGAGTAGAATAAAATCGATCAAAACGTCATAAAAATTGATGCAGGCGACACCACGGGAGGAAAGTTCCTCTTCCATGATTTTTCGGTTCCCACGATCGTGCAAGAAATCTATCATTCTTTCGTAATGTATTAAATAATCTTTGGGGTCCTAGAAACGAAAAAAAAAAAAAAAAAAATATATACCTAATTTCAGTTCTCATTAAACAAATGTGTCACGCTCTGAGAAAAGGGACCTTGGATCCAAAAAATGATTTTCGAGATTATCATGATTTTGAGTGTAGGAGAAAAAGATCTTTCAAAATATCCAATTAATATTTTGTAACTTCGAAAATCCTCGATTTTATGCATTTTTACAATACAGCGTTACTACAGAAATCTGTATGTCGCGCGAACTTTAATCGTCTCTCCTGAAAACTTTCACTTTTGGATCTAAGGTCCCTTTTGTCAGAACGCGACACAAATGTACACTCGTTCCTCGCAGGAGCGAGCTGCTCGGGACCGAGAAAATGAAAAGAACCAACACGCGAGGGGCTCCCACTCTCGAATGGACTGCGCAAAGCAATATGCGCGAGAGTCAGTCGAAGCCAGACAGTCGAACGCGTCGGACTAGAAGAAAACCCATAGCTTTCGGTGGCGGGACGCGCGGGAGAAGAAGTTCCCGCCCCATCGCTACAGGCCGTGGGTGGGAGTAAGGGGTTCTCGTCTTTTTCATTTCACGCGCTCTTTCGATTCAGGGCTCGTTCCTGTGAAGCTTGCTCCTGCGAGGAACGAGTGTATTTTGATTCCAAAAACTGAAGAGATCTCGTAGAGGTTTAAGGGCAGAGCCCTTCAACACTTTTATCAAATTAATTCTTTTTCTTTTCGAAATAGGTGATATGAAGGGCCAAAAGCACCACATCCTTAATTTCTTGCTAGGACATTCAGTGACAAATTTTTTGCAAATTACAATATTTCAAACATCGCCAAACTATGTAATGATGGAAAGTTCTTCGCACCTGTTATTGTAAAGTTTAAACTAACATAAAATTTTGAAAGAATCGGAAAAGGTTTTCTTTTTAATAAATATTTTTTTCTGTCAGACAATTTGACTCAGCTCACCCTATCAGCAAAAACGATGAGATCGCTAATGACTTGACGTCCCACGTCCGTGATCCACGTCGCGGTCGCGGTCGAGCTAAAAAGTTTTGTGAACGCTTGTCTCAAGCAATGAACTTTCGAAACATACTCTTCGTCTGAACCGCATTTAACTAGTACTGTGCGAATACTCCTGAGGAAAAATTCAAAAATTTACGATTGTTAAATAGTAGTCGAAGTATGTATCACCACTTGAAATTGAAAGTCACCTAAAATTCAGAGTGAGCTGTGTGTGGAATAACAGCGAACTCAATTTTAATTTTGAATACCGTAAAAGTATGTTGCGACTTTGTTATTATCATCTTTTGAAGTAAGATCTTTTATATTGAGAATACGACGACCATGGTCATGTTTGCATAGTTTTGCCAACAATTTGCCCTGTTCTCACCTGCAAGCGATGCCATCTTCTTCATGGTATTTCATCGCCGCTCGAAAAAGTTTTTGTTCTCCGAAATGTGGGAAATATTCGGAAAACTCTTCGAATTCCCTGAGATCTGCAACCTTTGTTCAAAAAAATCACATTCTACTAAACTTCAACAAAACCCTTCACCAAACACGCAGCACTAAATAACGAAAGACTGAATTTTTAAAATACTATGATATATTACTATCTATACATTACAAATTATTTTTACGTCATTCTTTTTTGAAAATCGCAACTTTGAAACGATTTTGTGGCTCTCATGGCATATAAAATTGTGTTCATCTCGGTGCAAATGTCGAATTTGGCGAAGACGATTCAAACTCTCGGCTTCGCCTCGTGATAGGAATCTCGTCTTCGCTAAAATCGACATTTGCGCTACGTTCATAAGAATGCTAAAAAAATATAAAATATTTCATATGGAAAACTTACTCCATCTTTCGCAGATGCGTAAGATTCTGGTGAAGAAGCCGTCTCGAATTTCTCTTTTTGTATCGAAATTCTCGTCCCGACAGTCGAGGGTCTATGACTGGCTTCGCTTTCACTCATGTCATTTCGAAAAAGTACCGAGTGCTGAAACAAACACAATTCCAAATTTTGTTTAGTTCGAGATAAGGAGATAAGATATTTTTTGGCCACGTATATGTGGCGTGGACTGAAGAAAGGGTACTAACAGCACCAAAAATCGAATTCGAGATAGTCAGTGATTCTGAATATAGATATCTTGCTCCATTAAACGCGTCTACACTTAAAAATATATGATTTTTTTTTATTTGATAAATAATTGAGGTACAAAATTGGACGGTCCATGCTACGCTGAGAGACTTTTTCTTTTCAATCTCATTTTTCTCAGAAAGCGGCGAGGTGCTGTTAGTACCCTTCTTTCAGTCCGCGCCACATATCATTGTTCAGGGTAAAAAAAAACAAAAAACGAACCAAGAGTAGCTTTTCTTATCTAACAAAAATTTAAATAATTAGAAATTTTATCGAAAAGTTCCCAAAAAGCAAATGATTATCAAGAATGCGAAGATATTTCAATTAATGGCCGAGTCAGCGATCGCTTGCCGTATGAAGTGACTCAGTGCATTAATTGCGCCACTAATTGCGCGAATTGAATTAGTCTCGGAACGTTTTTTCGAGCATGCGAGCAATTGCTGAGAAATTGGCTCGCGAGATTTCTGTATGGAGGGAAGAATTTTAAACGAAAATTTGAAAACTGATATCAAAGTCTTGTAAATTGAAAACAATATTCTATAATTTATAAAATTTTACGATTTAATGGATTCAAAAATATGGACTTAGGGTAGTACTAGCACTTGGGCAATTTTCTATGGATTTTCCTTAAGTTTTGAGAATTTGATCTTAATATTGTAAATAATCTATGGTAAAAATTTTATTATTGTTTACCGCACAGATTTTCGAGATATTATTTTTTGAAATAAACATGTATATATAGAAGAATCGTGCATTTCCACTGATATTTCAAACATTTTTTTTATATTGAATTCTGAAAAAATTCCTGAAAAAGAGTTTTGTCATACAAATCAAACTTTAAAAATTTCAACAAGGGTTACGGAAGTATTTTTTGAGAAATTTATCAATTTATTAAATTAAATTTTATTTAGATCACCTTTTATCTCAATCATATAGCATTGATAATCTCATCTCGACTATCTTATCTCGATTATTTTATTTTGAATATCTTGTCCCGATTATCTTATCTCGATGATCTAATACTGAGACTGACACGGCTGTGGCGGTGGTAGCGGAGATTAACTTTTATAAAAATTATGTATAGAGATCGATGTATGAGAGGCTGAGAGTGAAACTCAGAATAGAAAGAGACAAATAGATGTGAAACTCTATGTTTTTTATCTCTACTCGTGCGAGTTTTATCTTCGTTTTTCTCAACCGGTCCTTCCAAGTTGCGGCAATAATCACTGCCGCTTGGCTTGGACTACTGATTGTCGGCCTCGATGCAGCAACTCCACTGGACCCTCTCGACATACATAATGTGTTGTATACTATATACTTCATATTGTATATCATATGCTTTATATAATACATTATGTATTAGAAACAGTAGAATAAGAAATTCAAAAAAATGACCAGTAATTCCTACGGTCAAGGTCAACAAGGTCCCTACTCGCATAACGGCGGTTATACTGTATTTCTTAGCCAAAAAATAATTTTGATAAAATATTTATTATACTTAAGTACTCAACCTGATCGATAAAAAGCGACTCGGCAATGTCCTGTATCTGGTATCCCATGTCCAGCAGCTTCTGGACGTCATGAGTGAAAGCCGCGTCAGCTTTCGAAGGCAGGGCCAAGGTGTCATTGTTCAAGGCCGAATTAAAAGAACTAAGTGCGTCTTCCCAGTAGATGAGCGCCTTTTCCAGCGCCTCCAGACCTGAAAATTTCAATGTTACACATTATGTCTCTAATTCGCATTATTCGCAAGTTGTTCTTTTTGGCAAGAGTTCCTTATGGTCATAATTTCGACAGATTTTTTGTTTCAATGTAAAAAAGCATAAAAATTGATTTTTCCCATCGATTTTTAAGACGTGCGAACTTAAGTCCCGTTCTGCAAGCGCGACGGCCTCAAAGGCGGTAACGAAAAAATGCATTATTTGCAAACTATTATACATACCATCAAATAAAAAACTGCTTAACCTTCGTAATCTTTCGCAGATTATATGGTAAAAAAAGAGAAAAAATTATAACTATCTTTTGTTTAAAAATTTCACGTTTTTTGGTTTAGTTGTAAAATTGTTTATGAGTTTTTGCATTATTGTAAACAATTATTACATTTCATGGAACTAGACAAAAAGTCCCAATTTTCGTCATCATACAAATTTTTTGTGTGACTGATTGGTTTCGAGTAACGCGCACTCAAACATTGAAGGATTTTAAGAGCTCAAGATTCTTAAAAAATCATATTTCTCAAAAAAAGCTTCAAAAAAGATTAAGAAAAAAATGCGTATCTAATGTTTTTCGATGTAGAATCGAAAAAAATTATGCCGAGGGTATTGTAAAGTTTGAGTACAAAAAACAGATGGAACGAATGAAAAATTTTCTAAAATCTACTCCATTCAAAAAAACATGTCACCATGAGTAGTATGTAATCCCTGATTCATTTAGCCCAGAGAAGGATTTTCTACAGAAACTTAACCACAGAAATGTTTCGATACTTTAAAATTGAAAAATTGCTGTAATGTTTTTTTTCTGTTAGGAATAAATAGTGATCTATTTGTTTCTCAAGTAGCAACGTCGTAATTGCTCGTAACGTTATCTTCTTGCAACTGAAATTGCCCGAATCACCCCATGACGCTTTGGCTATTGTCCCATCTCGAAATTGCCACACAATCAGACTCGAGTTCCCTCTTGAACTGATTTTCAGGTTAGGTTTCTTTGATCGCATCCTCCACAGAATAGAGAAAAAGGGGAGAAGAATGTGAAAATATATTATAAAATTGTGAAGCAATAGTTAAGTTTCATAATATTTCGAATTTTTATCTACTTCAGGGAGAACTCGCACACCTGATAAAAAAAATATGCTAATTATTACAATACTGTACAGTGAATGGGAATCCCTCTGAGGCTGACATATTGTACTTTTTGCTAGATAATGTAGCAATTTTTGTAATTCATACTGTAAATTTTGTCGAATGATATTGTAGTTATAGATATATTTTGTTGTAAAAACTCCTCTACACATTTCGTTTCCTACTATACTTCTTGTACCTTTTGCAATATCATATTGTAATTCCTATTAATCCAGATTTTTTAAAATTCCATACAGTTTTTTTAGTATACAGATGTGTATAGGTTCTTTTTGCAATATTTTTGTATACTTTCTAGGTTTGTAGTGAATCATATTGTAATAATACACAGTTTTCAAAAAAGCTGGAAAAAAGTAAAGTTTTTTGTTCACCATGTCACTGAGTCAACAGCCCCCCCCCCCCCCTCGAGAGGGGAAGCATTAAAAAGTAAGAAAGGATCGTGAACCCTATAAATCCCTTTATCGGCCTTATTCACAGTAAATGTTTTTTACACGCGAGGGCCAGCTTCTCTGGTCCATTGTAATCCATGTGTGAATAAATTGTTGGCGAAAAAAAAACGTGGTCACCATCTGTTATCAGTTGGCTGAACCTCCGCGCCTGCGCTTTACGTGGACGCGTAGGCGCGTGAAAAAAATGTACGGTAAAAACTACAATTTGTATAGTGAAATTTGCATTTTAAGATTTTAAATTTTCCGAAATCATGCAGTAAAAACTGGCATAAATATTGTAATTTGTACAATAATAGTGGTTTTACTGTATAATATTGTAATAAGTAAAATAAATATTGCAGTTCTTACAATATTGTAAAAACTGCAATATTATTGTAAGAAGTACAATAATATTGTACTTTTTATAATATATTTGGGAGAAAGTACAAGATTTTATTCTCAGTGCGCATTGTGAGAACGTTATCTTTATATTAGCCTTTGAGTATTCTAGAAAAAAAAAATAAATAAAATGATAGATGTACATTGTATATGTAAGAATCTCAAGGATTCCTTAGTTTTTTTTCCAAAATTTTTTTTTTTTTCATTGAAAATTTTTTATAGGGTTGTACATGTACACAAAAATGCGACGTACAATCGTTCACTGCACTCGCACTGCAAAAAATTAGGAAGATAAAACACGAGGGACGTTGCGACAAAATTTTACATAGAGGGTCAAACTTGAATGTTAGAAGGGTCATTTATATTTATTTCGATGTGTTAATGACTTTTAATTCTAGTAACATAATATCTTACTTTGAACGTCTCTGAAAACTTATTTTTTCAGTATTCGATGCTCTAGGTTTTAAAGTTTCACAGATATTTAGTATTTTTACAAATTTTTGAGAAAACTACATCTGTATACATTTAAGATATTTCATGGACAGCTGGTATTTTTCAGACTATTCGTATTTCATACCATTTATAACTTTTTTGCGGATATACTAGTGACTAAATATATTTCTATTATATGTAAATTGTCAAAGAGATCTTGAATGTTTAATGACCCAGAATTAAATATTATTAGATATTTAGTATTTTAAATAATCTTTCAGGAAACACTTTTCTCAAAGATAACTGGTATTTCATTTATTTCCGGTACTTTCAGTGTTTATCGTATTTTTACAGTATTTTTACAGCCAGTGTGATTAATTACCATTTTCATGCATATTTAAACACATTTCAAGAATTCTATGCTTTAAAATTCGAAGTTTAAAAAATATTAAGTAATTTTATCATTATTTTAAGAAATATCTCTATGGATTTTGAGTATTTCATTAATTTCTAGTATTTTTATTTTTTTAATATTTTTTGGTATCATTAAAATTAGGTAAGATTTTTTTGGGTCCTTTGAAGATATCTAGTATTTCCGAAAATTGAAATATGAATATCTTGAAAATATGAAATTTAATCGAATTTAAATATATTTATAGAATTAATATCACTGTTTTAGAAAAAAAGGCTGCGATAGATTTCTAAAACTTTTGTACTTATGAATATAGGTATACCTTGATTGTATATGCACATATGCTAGGGCTGGAAACTGGACTTGAATATTTACAGTCTCGAAAACTAAACGTATCAGTAAATTCGGTCGAATAACGTTGGCGGGTTTTCAGGTACTGTCAAAGTAAAAGAGGCCGAGTACTTTACTCCAGGTACTAGCACGTGCACGAGAAAATCTGTGCGTAGCCAATGCGTGTTCTTGTTCACTCACTATCGCCCAATGGCGTTCGCGCATTTACCACGTCCGCCATTATTGACTATATCGTCTACGCTGATTGGTTCTTGAAAAAACCTCTATTGAGCGCACAATTCCGACAGAGGCGCTGTTATTCGCGCACAGCGCAGCTGTCAACTTTTGTGCTCGTTCCGACTGTTTCGACAATAATAACAACCAGTAACAATGCAACGCTCGCGCGTGCTTGCACGCGACGTGACGACCTAAGGATATAATAAAAATCTCAAAAACAAGCTATTTTTTCAATAATCAATAAACAAAATCGCGAAGTGGGGCATAACAGTCAACGACTCTAGTCGTTTCGGCTGCTCTCGGCTTATCGCGTTTAGGCATCCCAATGCCGTATATACTCACATTTGACTGTGGCCCCATAGAACCTGTAAATATATTTCAGCAGATTTGTGGATCGATACTATTCTGTATTTCGTTGGAATAAAGCGAACATGAACATTATAATAGAATTGAACTCGTACTTAAAGTGTGTATATTTCAAGACATTTTTCGAAATCACTATAAAATGGAAATACGTGAATAATAGTTACATTGTAATTTATAAACATGAACATCAAAATGAATCATTTATATGATATGTTACCAGCTATATGCTGTATATCATAAATTATAGATTATATATTATATTTTCTATATAATATTATACATATATTACATATTATGTATATAATAACTGATGCGAAATATTAAATATGAAATATATTATGTATAATACATAATACATGATACACACACATACATACAATATGTAATATGTGACTTGTATCAAAAAAAGGTACGTTAAGAAAAAATGAGTTACATTTATTACCGTTTTCAAAAAAAGTGAAAGTCATCTTAACGCGTTTTTCCTAAACGTATTTTTTTTTGCGACAGGTCACATGCATTTTATATAATATGTAATAATATACATAACATTTTTACACTGTGGAACAAAGTATGGGACATCTAAAACGACCGGGACGGAAATTTTCAAAACAGCTAGACAAAAAAACTCTAGTAGCAGAGTTTCTCAACTAAGGGGGTGGTCTACCTTCGCGATATCGAGAAATATATTTTTTTTTAGCTTATTTCTAATCTAGACGCCATTAGAAATATGTTCTATCAAGGATTTATTCGAAAACATGCTGGGAAACAAACTATGGAGAACTATACCCAGCTCAGTCCGGGCTTTTTACGCTGTAACGTCGCCTATTATTCCTCATGAATAATAGCAATAATGTCTTTGTGAAATGTTTTTGATTGTTTTTATAAGTTGCGAACCGCTTACATTTATTTGAAGAATAAAAAGAGCTCTACGGCTTTTGCATAGATGATTTAACTGTTAGTTTTGCTATTTTATGTATTATTTCACTACAAAGCTCTCAACACGTTTTTTCGAGAGTAGTGTTTTTTTTGAACGGTTGGCACGATTTTGACGAGACTTTGAAAAATATTGGAAAAATGTTTATTGACGCTTATTCAGAAAACGTCTCTCTAGGTCAGGACACGTGCTTTTCCGAAAATAATTTTTTTTTTTTCAGTGTACCCACAAGTTTCTTCAGGGTTGCGTTAAAACTTTAGGGTTATTTCCGGTTTGCCCTCAAATTCACTAGGAAAATTTGGAGGTATTACTCTTAATTTTCAAAGTGAATAAGGATTCGGATTTTTTTTATAATTTCCCTCAAATCTAAAAATAGAAGGGGTCTTTAAAAAGTCAAATATAGCACTGATGACATTCAAATAATGACTGATTCGATTTCAATTCGACGAAGCTTAACGGGTCGACATTTTATTTTCGCTTGAAATTCATGTATTTTGTACCTTAACTATTTTATTTGACAATCGTTTTTTATTTTGCAGCAGAAAAATTTTTTTCGCCAGTTATAAAGTACTTGTCTGAGGCTGTCAAAACTGACTTTTCAGTTTACCCAATGGAAAATTTTTTTTAAATCCTTACAACTTAAACAAATATCTACTGATTTTGATGATATTTCTCTCAAAATGCGCGGAAAAGTTTGAAATTTTCAATTATTTCAAACTTTATAAGATACCTACATATCGCCTCGTTCAAATCGCGACAACGCAAAAACTAAAAATTTTCAAAGTTTATTTTCTCGAAATGCATTTTTTTTCTTCGTGATGAATGTTTTTGTATGTTAGAACAATGTTTGAATTCCATACTGGAAAAATTTGGGGGAGCGGAAATTGTTGTTCTAAAGATCTAAATTTTAGAAGAAAATGTTCGATTCCTCCGTGTAACATCATCTGAGTTAACCCATTTTTGTTTTGAATTCAATTTTCGCAGTCTCAAAATAACTTTTCTAATTGGAAAAGTTACAAAATACTATCCGCTAGGCAGTTTTGGTAAAATTTCATTGGATTGAAATAGAAAGAGCGCTGCTGAGAATCAACTGAATGCAAAAAATATATATAAGAAAGTCACGTAATTAAAAAAAAAAAGTATACAAACCAATCAGCAATAAGAAATCAACCTTATAATCACAAATAACAGTGTCATTCATAAATCTATGAAATTTTACCTATTTTTCTTCAGACGGATCATTTATCATTGATGTATTAAACGGATTTGATGTTACACCATTGTCAATTGGAAATTTCTACCTCATGCAGTTCGGGATTTGTGATTAATACGTGTATTTCCATTTTCTATGACGAACAAAAAACCTTAGATAAGAAATTATATGCAAAGATAGGTTCAAATAAAGTTTTGAATCGAATTAAGCATCATGAATATTTTCAACGACGCAGCTAGATATTCCGAAAATCGTTTCATATCAGCAAAAAAAAAATACTAGCAGAAAAAATAGATTTTTATTTGAAACGGGTGACGGAAAAAAAATTAGGATGCCATCGGAAGGTTTGTCAAATATCGCATAATTAGACACTATAATTCGACTAAAGAACCTTCAAAATCAATTAATTTTAACAAACAATTTTGGAAAATGTCAATCTTGTATACATAAAATCGAATTAATCTGTATCAATGTCAGATGATAGATTTTCAGAAAAAAATTAAAAAGGAATGTGAACATACAGAAACAGTATGTAATAGAAATTCGAGCTAAGCATGACTGGGAAAATAAAAATTAAAGAAAGATTCGTGATGATTTTATAGCTTGGACGAGTCAACATGAGTAAAAATTTGTTGATTTTAAAGTTTGGCCATGTAGATTCTAATTTCTTCCAAAGAGCTTGTTACATTGTTACAATAAAATTTTTATTGCACATGGTTTGTTGCTATAGCTTTTTTGTTCCTCATAGAAAATAGAAATACACGTATTAATTACAAATTCCGAACTGCATGAGGTAGAAATTTCCAATTGACAATGGTGTAACATCAAATCCATTCTCAGCAGCGCTCTTTCTATTTCAATCCAATGAAATTTTACCAAAACTGCATAGCGGATAGTATTTTGTAACTTTTCCAATTAGAAAAGTTATTTTGAGACTGCGAAAACTGAATTAAAGATAAAAATGGGTAAACTCAGATGATGTTACACGGAAAAATCGAACATTTTCTTCTAAAATTCAGATCTTTAAAACAACAAATTTCCGCTCCCCCAAATTTTTCCAGTATGGAATTCAAACATTGTTCTAACATACAAAAACATTCATCGCGAAGAAAAAAAATGCATTTCGAGAAAATAAATTTTGAAAATTTTTTCAGTTTTTGCGTTGTCGCGATTTGAACGAGGCGATATGTAGGTATCTTATAAAGTTTGAAATAATTGAAAATTTCAAACTTCTCCACGCATTTTGCGATAAATATCATGAAAATCGGTAAATATTTGTTTAAGTTGTAAGGATTTAAAAAAAATTTTCCATTGGGTAAACTGAAAAGTCAGTTTTGACAGCCTCAGACAAATACCTTATAACTGGCGGAAAAAATTTTTCTGCTGCAAAATAAAAAACGATTGTCGAATAAAATAGTTAAGGTACAAAATACATGAATTTCAAGCAACAATAAAACGTCGATCCGTAAAGCTTCGTCGAAGCGAAATGGAATCGGTCTAATATAAATTTTTTAAATATGTTTAAAGTTCAGACGAACATCATATATTTATATAAAACAAAGTAATTCTAAAAAACACAAAATAATCGCGACGATCGTCATACTATATCACAATGACAGATTAGCGATACGTTTACTGTAGTCGTCGGTTACTGTCTAAATAAACCGAATTCAAATATTCCAAAAAGAGATTTTTCTACTAAGGATTTCCTTCTATTCTGTATTGAAACTTTTTGATGGGTACATTATCTAATGGTTTAAATTTATTAAAAAATCTACAATTTTAAAGGTTCACAAAGGAATGTTGAAAGTAATCCTAAAGTTTAAAACAAATCCTTAAGTTATAGAGTTTGTTTCAGAGTTCAAGGTAATACCTGAATTTAAGTAGTTTGTATAACTCAAACAGTTTTGCTGGGTAGCCATGAAAATTTTCTCTAGTAAAACCCCGAAAACTTCGGTTTTCTTATCTTTTACGGTCAGATTCGTGCTAAACTTGCATATTCATCATTATACGAAGCGACATTAGAGAACGTAAAAAAAAAAATTTTGTTTCTTATAAAAATAACTAATGTCCCTATAAAAAAAATTTGAAAAAGTACAAAAAGTTTGGCGTCTTTCCATGTAGAAAAGACAGTTAGCCCTTGTAGTTTATTATTTAAAAAAACTCAAACAAGGTTCTTTCAGAAAAATCATTTCCAATTTTAGGTGTAACGGACCATTCAAATCTTTATATTTAAAAAATTTTTTGTTACAAAAACTTCTGATACCATAATGATAGGCTTTCATTATCGTTTGGCATTAACGATTTTCGTTTACGAAAGGTAATATTAAAAAATAATTATAAAAAGCTCATAAAAATAAAGTCCTGAAACATATGATGCAAAAGATAAAAATTCCTTTTCCAATTGCTATCGATGTTACAACTATTCTGTTCATGCTCAGTTCATGTCCAATAAACCGACATTTAATGTACCTCGTACGTACATTCGTTCGAGCTCCAAATGATGTGTGGAATTTTGAGATGGTGTCGTGTAAGAGGAGTATTACATTAGAACTCTGCCAAAAAGTTCAAAAAAGGCCCGACAACCGGGCTTGTTTTCTATAATACTAACTTGTTACATTAATTACATTGAAGTGTGAAGGATATAAATTCTAAAAACTTAGATTCGTAAGCGTTTGTTTATAAAAACTTATCATAAAATTATGCATCCAAATAGTTAAGAAAAATAATAATAAATAGAAGTTAAGCTGTTTATGTAAAAATTAAAAATGGTATAATTGTTTATGGGACATACAGAAAAAGTTTCCTAATCATTATTACATTAGTACATATTTGCCCTATTGCAAAAATTTGTTACCTTACCAAAATTGTACCAATCCTATCAGCAAAGGTTTTTGGAGGACGATCCGATAAAATATATTAGGATTGGCATCAGATTGTCATAGGGTGAGAATTTTTCAAACGGGCCACCTAAATTTGATGAAAATTCCTTTTCACTTGAAAATGAATTTTCTCGATAGTGTTTACCATTACCAAAGTAAACCCAAACTGATTTCGCTGAAAAATTTTTTTTGTTTATAATATTAACAACCAAAGTTTTTCGTCATTTTTTGTTATTAAATTAATTGCGGATGATCTAGTTTTTCGATTTTTATGCTTCTTGCGGCAATAGAATCGTCATTTATCATAGATTCAGCATGATTTTTCCGATTCGAAAACTTGCACTTTTATACAATATTTTTGTATTTTTTTATAACAAATTAATGAACAAATGTGTTCTCAACCATATTTTGACTAGAAAAAAAAACCACATATACTTTATTCAGTTGTATTTCACATTCCGTTGAGAAAAAAAATGGATCACATTTTGAAAAAAAGTTATTCAGTCGAAAACGTAGTCCCGCGAGCTGCTAAAGGTATGCCGTTTGTTCACGCGCATTTATTCATCGCCGCGCAAATGCTTCTTGCTAGGTAGGAAAGATTTCGTGGGTAAATGGATAATAGGATGTTGAAACGTGTTTATGTATCATATAATCTTCGCATTAGTTTATTTCAATTTAGCATAGAATCGGTAATATTTTCAAGGATAATATACTCCTTAAACGCGTCACCTAGATTAGTTCGAAATAAATTTTCTATTGAAAATACATTTTTATGAAAGTGTTTGACATGTCAAATGTAAATTCAAAAAAAATGCAGTGGGAATATTTTATTGTAAACATTATTAACAATAAATTTTTTTGTGTCAATTTATTACAAAAAAATATAACCGGCGATCTAATCTGTTAAATTTTTTTATTTTCTGATCGTGATTGCATTTTTTATCAATGTCATTTCACTGTGTTTTTTTTTTTTCAATGACAAATAATGCAATCAAGTGAATTTTTTGGTTACATTGTACAGTCGCCTCTAAATATATTGCCGCTATGTGTCCTTTTTCATCTAGTGGCTGTTAAATGGAGATGCACTGCAAAAAAACATATATGAGACATGTCTCCGTAGAAGACACGAAGACGCGAAATCCATGTCTTTAGTCATTAAGGGTCTTACTTTTATATTTTAAAAAGATGTTTTTTAAAGAAATCTTTGAAATGCTCAAAAATGGCGTCAAAAAGTGTCTCGTGGCAAGACACCATTTTTTGCAGTGTAGAAAGAGAGGTCCGCGGCAATATATTTAGAAGCTACTGTAAATAACAAATCTGATTTCTCAACCATATTACATTTGTCCAGCGTGAAAATCACTGAAAGTGATTTTTTCCAGGTTGAAAATGGTAAAGAAATTAGATTTGTTATAAACAATGTAACAAAAAATTCACTTGATTGCATTATTTGTCATTGAAAAAAAAAAACACAGTGAAATGACATTGATAAAAAATGCAATCACGATCAGAAAATAAAAAAATTTAACATATTAGATCGCCGGTAATATTTTCTTGTGATAAATTGACACAAAGAAATTTATTGTTAATAATGTAAACAATAAAATATTTCCACTGCATTTTTTTGAATTTACATTTGACATGTCAAACACTTTCTTTGTTATAAAAAAATACAAAAATATTGTATAAAAATGCAAGTTTTCGAATCGGAAAAAATCATGATAAATCTATGTTAAATGACGATTCGATTGCCGCAAGAAGCGTAAAAATCGAAAAACTAGATCACCCGCAATTAATTTGATTACAAAAAATGACGAAAAACTTTGGTTGTTAATATTATAAACAAAAAAAATTTTTCAGCGAAATCAGTTTGGGTTTACTTTGGTAATGGTAAACACTATCGAAAAAATTCATTTTTAAGTGAAAAGAAATTTTCATTAAATTTAGGTGGCCCGTTTGAGAAATTCTCAACGATAATATTTTTATACAATATTAAGAATATAGAAAATTATCAGACAACATTTTTTGACTTTCTTCCCAGCAAAAATCATTCTTCAAATGCTTCCAGTAAATGTAATACTCTTCTTACCCGATACCATCTCAAAATTCCACACATCATTTGGAGCTCGAACGAATGTACCTACGAGGGACATTAAATGTCGGTTGGACATGAACTGCGCATTAACAGAATAGTTGTAACATCGATAGCGATTGGAGAAGGAATTTTCACTGTTTCAGGACCTTATTTCTATGAGCTTTTTATGATTATTTTTTAATATTATCTTTCGTAAACGAAAGTCGTTAATGTCAAACAATAATGAAAGCCTGTCATTATGGTATCGGAAGTTTTTGTAACAAAAAATTTTTTAAATATAAAGATTTGAATGTTCCGTTACACCTAAGATTGGAAATGATTTTTCTTAATGTACCTTGTTTGAGTTTTTTAAAATAATAAACTACAAGAGCTATATATCTTCCCTACCTGGAAAGCCATCAAACTTTTTTAAAATTTTTTAAAGTTTTTTTATACGGATATAATATACAGGATGTTTCAGAAAAGGTGGAACTACCGAAAACCATAGATTCCTCATGAAATTATAAAACGATTTTCCCTTTGCCATTTTTTATTAAATCCAAAATAAAAAAAGATATAAAAATTATAAGTTTAATCAATTAACGTGTTCCTGCGAGGAGTAGTGATAGAAATCACGGACCAAAATGAATGATAAATTTTAGTCATATTTTTCTTATTCAAAAAGTCCTTTGCCATTTTTCACAAAACTCAAAATTAAAAAAAGATATTTAAGCATACAATCTAAGAAATCTGATAGGTTAAAACTTGTGACCCAAATATCTTCCTTGATTTTGAATTTTGTGAAAATTGGCAAAGGACTTTTCGATTAAGAAAAATGCGGAGAAAATTTAGCGTTCATTTAGGTCCGTGATATCTATACCTACTTCTCGCAGGAGTGTGTTGATTGGTTAAACTTATAATTTTTATATCTTTTCTTATTTTGAGCTTAGTAAAAATTGGAAAAATCGTCACATAAATTTATGAGAAATCTATGGTTTCAGTAGTTTCACTTTTTCTGAAACACCCTGTATACTTTGTTTTAACTTTGACATTAGCTGTTTTTAAGTTCTTTTTTTTCTATTAATCTTAACCAAGATTTATAATCCTTTCTTCAAATGATGAATTGAATTTTGTAACATTTATTTCTGAGGACGCATGAAGTTGGCTGCATGTCGATTGTTTCATAAACAAACTGAAAAAAATTGCAAACTCGTTGTGAGAATGATTAGTGATGAATTAATAAATGGGAAAAAATCTCAGCTCACGTCATGATATATGCTTGGTTTTTCTTCAGTTTTGTTAGTAAATATCGAAAAATGACATATTATTGTTTGTGTGTGCATAACGAAATGTTGAGGCTAATGTACATACCACGGTTGACATTTGATGAAATGTCATATTGTAAAATTTTTCGTGCTTGAAGAAAATACAATATGAAGTGCTTTGAAAAAATAATGATGAATAATCATTGTATTATTCCTCGAAAAAACCAAACTTGCATGTTTGTTTACTTTTTGGATTTTTCAAAGTGATGTTCAGCAATACGTCTTATTTTTTTAGTTTATCGCATAAAAAATTGTTTTTTTCAATTTCATCAATATAAAAATTTACAGAAAATTATACAAAAACTTTTTTTTTTTATTTTTAAAATTGAATGTTTCAAATTTGTAATCCAAAACTTAAATTTGAAGGATATAAAATAAACTTGAATTTCGAAATTTCCATATTGACATACAAAATCGATTAAACATTTTATGAATTGTTTTTAAATAAAAATTAATGTTTACTGCTAAACATAACTGCACAAAATAATAGTAATGATTAACTTTAATTATTTATATTTTATACATTTTTATACAAATTACTAATTTTTTTTACAAAAATTAAATTATTAAATTTCAAATAATTTAAGATAATAAATTAGATAAGAATCGTTTGTTTTATTTATAAAGTTCAATGAAGTTTTGATTTATTATTTTATTTTATTAATTTATTTTCAATGACATAATCTCTAATTTGTTCACTTCAGTTATCAGTTATCAAATAAAATTCAATTATAAATAGTACTATACACCGAATCTTTGATAATATAGCATTACATCATTTGAATTATGAATTCCGAATCATTTTCTTCGATATAGTCAAATAGTATTTCAATAATTTCAAAGATCAATTCAAGATTCTAATTATAATTAAAAATTATTTCATTATTTTTAATCAAATTTGACAATGAGTACATTATACTTTCAAGATATCTTTTCAAAGATGAATTTTGTTTATTAAATTTCCAAATGCAAGCAAATATTTTTTGAAGGAAATTACTCACAATATATTAAATGTTAATACTAAATACCCTTGATCAATCATAGCAGAGCCATATTATTGGGAAGAATAAAAACTTTACTTCACTTTTTATAGTTTTGAAATTTGTGAATTTAAAATTTTTCAAAAATTGTTCTAAGTGTAGAAAAAAATGGTGTTTAAAATTGACTACTGAAAAATACATAACAAGTGAACAAACCAAAATTTGAATGATTTTAACGAGAAAAAACAGTATTGAAATCACTAACTAACAAAAATGTAGCAATTTATTTTCAAAATAGTCATTTTCGTTCGTGATCCAAAAGTATCATTATACAGGCAGGATAAAAAAAGACTTATCTATATAATAAAATATCAAAAAGATAGAAAGGGGGTTCTTTTTTTTCATTCACCTCATTCATATTTCAGGTTCAAGTAAGGTAAAAAACTGTGAACGAATTTTTCCAAGGGCATCTTATTTGTTGCTACACTGTAAAAGTTTGGGAATTTTTCATGAAAGTGTATTTAAGTTTTTAACGTGGATCCTGAATGGAATTTTTCCCAATGATTGCTCTTGAAATTTTCTATACGTGATAGAAATTATTCCACAAATCTTAGTAAAATTATAATAATTTGTTGTTTGTTCTATGTATATTGAAATAATGTTAAATCATTTTTTCACCATGATAAAATACGGGCCATATCAATTCCCAACAAAACAGGTTTTACAGATCTTATTCAATTTAAATTTTCTGGAAATAACAAATTATTCATTGATCATTTAATATTCATTTGGCTAACACCTATTTACGAAATCAGTTTCAGACTCAATTATGCAATTTTTCCATATTTGAAATGCAATTATCAGATTTTATTGTATGGTTCGATCGCTAATAAATTTAATGGTGCTTCTAAGCAAATTGACAACCTCTCGAGCAAAACTCAAGCGCGCTCTACGCAAATGACATAAAATCAAATATTCTAATTGTTAGCAGCAACATTTGCTCACTAACCAAACCAGATCGGTCTGCTCGAAACCGCTATTCAACAGTCAGTTATTTTGAAAGTTTATATACTTTTTTTAAAATCTGCCCAAATGATGATTCTTGTATCGCGCGCCCTACGCGCGCGCAAATTTGATCTATATTTATAAATTTCATTGCACTTTCTAGTATTTTGATGGATCCCTATATAATAGATTTTTAGAACTAGATGCTTGAGGATTTGAAGTTGTATGGTTTTTCATTTTCATCGCGGATATTAAATGAAATAATATTTATACAGAATTTCATCATTGAAGAGGTCACCTTTATTTTCAATCTTTTTCATATTTTTCAGCATTCGTATATTTTCGCAGTATTTTTTAGTTTCTTTCTAAAATTATGATACTTTTATGAATTACTATGTAAATTTTTAAAATTTGATGCTCTGAACTTAGAGGTTTCATAAATTTTCAGTATTTCAAAAGATTTTTTAGAATACAGTTTATTCATAAATTTCTATAAAAATATAGATCACTATAGTGTTTGAAAAAGTTCTAGTTATTTAATTATTTTTCCTATTCTTTGACGTTTCATAAAAGTTCAATGTTTTTGAGCTAAGTCAATGAACGTTCCAGAAAGTTTTATCTTTATACATTTCGTGTATTTATATATTTGTTATATTTTTCGTATTTCTCAGCACGTACAAAATTTTGCATAATTTTATGAATTTTATTTGGAAATCCTGAAAAAATTTCTATAATTTGATAGACATAAACAGGGGAAGGGGAAATAAATATACTGCCCTCTCTTTAAGAATTCTCAGAGTGTGCTGAGAATTCTTTTCATTTTTAGTTTCCCCTGGTTGCGACGTCCCTGTCAAACAAATTGCACATATATAATAGATATATTCACAGTCAGAAACCGCATATTTTTCATCTTACAACCATTTTAAGAATGAACTGAACATATCTAATTAATATTTTTCTGCGAAAAAACAACTAGAAAAATCATCATACCATCAAAAACACTTGCACAGCCCATTCTGTGCTTTTTAATAATAATAATAATAATAATAATAATAATAATAATAATAATAATAATAATGATGATGATGATGATGATGATGATGATGATGATGATGATGATGATGATAATAATAAAACAATATAAAATTCATGTGATGCATCAACACATAATGCAACAAATACTGATTATCAAAATGCTCAATACAAGAAAAACTTTTGCTTGAGTGATACCAAATCAAAATATTTTGCTAAACAATACATATTATGTCTGTCTAGGATCCGGATTAATTTCTATAATTTAGACAGATTTTTTTGCAGTTTTAAAACTGTATAAGTTCCGTTTTTTAGATTGACGAATAGTGTTATATAATTCAGTGACAGTCTTATTTTTTTTTCTTCCATTCTTTCATCGTGTTCATTGTTACCCTCGAATGTTGTTACGGTCGTTGATGATCGCTGAGGTGTAATTTATTAGACGGGCGCAGGTTGCTGACAGGGAGATTTATTGAACCGGAGCGTGAACTTGACCCGAATTTCAAGCACGTGAGATGATTTCTTACGGCGCATTTATTTTTCGAACTGTTTTGTAATTTTATGGGAAAAGTCAATATAAAGTTGTTGCTGAGTATAAATTTTTCCTTCTTTAATGTTTTTCGGGAGTGAAATTTTTTTGTGCACATAATACGTCAAGCGATTTTTAGTCATTTTTGACCTCTCCTCCTCTCTGTCACACATCGTCACAGATCTTAGACTCCACCGCCCTTCTGGATGTCACGTCACGCGTCTTTTTTTATTAAATTTTCAGCAATCACGAACGTTGAAAAAAAAATTCTGCATGATAACAATGCATTCAATTAAACTTACAAATCATAAGGATAATAAAACTCTGTCAATAGAAATCTTAAAAAATAAATTCTTCTTGATAATTACAAGTTTCCAGTATTTTTTATACCATCAAAAGATTTTTCTGATAAAATACATAACCCGATAATTTCAATGCCTTGCCAACTAGTAAACACATCATTTGTGTTATTTTCAGATTTTTAACGGTTTGACGAAAAGTCGATACATTGTTCTGACGACGTGGGTTTCCTCAAACAATGAAATTTAAACATCATTTTTAATTTTAGAATTTTCGATTTGAAAAAAATAATGCTATGCATCTCTTTCAACTTCATGAGGAAAATCTGTCATAATTAAAAAACTAAAAGCAGGTAGCAATCATATTTCATTCCTAGGGGTGGACCTCAAAATATCATCTACAAATCTGATATAAAATAATGGTTTCCAATTCAATACCTATTACTAGACATTCTTTTATTCAAATTCTGCATAATAATAATTCTACATAACTTGAATGATAATAATAGTACATTACGTGCCAGGCACGAATGTGCGAATTTGGCGAAACGGCAAGATAATGGACCGAAGCGAAGCTGAGGACTGTTAGATGTTTCGCCAAATTGCACATCCGTGCCTGTTACGTGAAGTATTTTACGCCATAATAACCGAGAAGTCACGTCAAAATGTCAGTTTTGAGGTTAAAATGGCGTAAAATAATTTTTTATATTTTTGTTTTAATCGACCGTATAATACTTGGATCTTATTACGTTGAACTTATACTTTTTATCAATATTTTTGAAAATCCCTGAGGTCGATGCAGAATTTCGAGAGTCGAATTCCTGAATTTCTTACTTTGCAAGTTGCAATGTGCATATTTTGTAATTTCAAACAATCTGTAATTCTCAAATAATGGGAGCGTTCAAGTATTACGTAACGCAGTTTTTGTACATTTTAAACCCTTTTCCCCCCTCGTAACTCAGCGTAACAAATGGGCTGACCCCTCCCCTCTGCCCCTGACATGTTACGTGACGCTATTTTTTTTTTAAAGTTATCTAATGTGTAGATTGTTACTCTGAAAAATTAATGCAAAAAAATCGATTTAAAGAGTAATTTATCCAAATCATTGATACAGTGCAATATTTCATTACATGAACTGTATCAGTATTAATGCAAATACCATAAGTTTTTCAAGTATCATTTTATGCGACACTTACTAAAAATTGATATGTCAATGTTTATGAATAGTAGAGCACTTTTTCAAGTCAAATCATTACTTCACATTCAAAAACACGTTTGTTTCGGGAATACCTTTGCAGTTCAAATTTTTTCGTTACGTAACACGGCGCTTGACCCCTCTCCCTCCCACCCTCCTTCCCTCGTAACGCACCGTGACATTTGGTCTGACCCCCTCCCCCCTTAGAGCGTTACGTAATCATAGACAAAAGAATATAGGGACGGAGTGTGAGCAAGCGGGGAGGCCCCTGTTGAGGGGCGAGAGGCAGGGTACTCGAATGCCTAGTTTGCCTAATTTTGATTGGTCGACGACTACGCGCATGCTCAGTAACATGTTATGTTGACGGTATTTTCCCGGAATTGCCCGGAACTGAGCATGCGCACTGCCTCGGCCAATAAAAAGTAGGCAGACAATCTTCTCCCCCTCGTCCCTCTGCGGGACGCTCCCCTGGCCTGAAGTAGGACTTTACACTCCGTTCTTATATTCCTTTGCCCATGTATGTAATACTTGAACGCTCCCTAAGTATAAATATAAACTTGAAACCTGAATGTGAATTCGAGATTCTCGTGTTTTACTACCTTGATTAATAATAGTATACTTCTTTATACAAATTGTTTAAACTTTCAAGTTTCCAGAATTCGTTTCAAAACTCATGTGGAATGCATTGTAATATTGTAGGGAATCCCTAAAAATCATTGAAAATGTTCAGATATCTAAAATGCATTTAATTTCTACCATTTATTAATTCTTGACGAACCTTCAAATCGAAAATTTAGGACAGTAAAAAAAATTTTTCTTAACATAAATCTTTCTGATCCAAAAATTTTCTATGAAAATATTTCTTGATTTTTAATTTTTTTCAATTTCAGAGCTAGTTTAAAATACTTCAAAAGAACTGCATCCTTCAATTGAGGGTGCGCATGCAATAAGGTCATAGGCGCTTAGGCAGTTTTATCCAGCCTATGCCCTTATTGTATGCGCACCCTCATTTTTACAGTGATAAAACAGAGTGTTAAAAACTTAATTTCTTCACATGGCTTTATAAACTAGATTAACCTTACAAATTTTAGAAGAACATGATGGTACATATTGTTTAAAATTTTTGACTTTAAATTCTACAATTCTTCAACTTGCGATTTGTCTAAATTCTTAATTCCCAATTGTTTTTTTATTCAAATAGTGAACATTAAGACCAGTTTGCATAAGGCCATTTTTTCTGATAAAAATTAAATATACATAATTCGGTATTGAATTTTATCATATCATTTGAAAGTTAAAAAAACGGTACTCTCGTAAATTTCAAATCTTGAAATTTAGAATATTTAAACGCTAAAAGCTATGTTTTAAAATTTCCAATTTTTAAATAAAATTAATAAAAGACTGTTATTTTTATTCATTGATATACTTTTTTTGTTTTTATTCTTGTTTTTTTTTTAAATTTCTGATCTATACTGTTAGAAATTCTACAGTTCATGTAATTCGAATGAAATCGTTGATTGAAACTCATGGATTCAAACTATTTTCGATTTAAATGATTTTGGAAATTTTCAATATTCAATCACAGCCCTACCCAGTAAATACAAAATGTTTCGGAGATATAACGTGCCAACTGGGTAATTTTGAATTATTTACTTTAGAATATTGTTCATTTTTAATTCCCGTAAAATATTTCTAGTCTCATAAGTTTAGAATTTTTAGATTACTTTACACGAAAAAAAAATTCTCAAATTTTTACAATAAAATTTACGTTGAAAATCTCTATATGATAAAATATTCGATTACTTAGTAAATTATCAAGAAATTTTGAAACTGCAAACCAAGAATATTCTCTTTTAGCTCCACAACTTTCCCATTCCAAAATTACGTGAAATTCTAATGAAGAGGAAATTCCATTGAAAAGGAAGTACATTTAATATACAAAACTTTGCTTTTGATGTGCTTAGAAGGTGTTTGGATAAATAGTCACGAGTTGAAATTATCAATGCATAAATACTATTCATATATCGTATGAGCCTTTTCTCGGTCAGTTTCAGGAATGCCAAACAGTCGATTTGGCGTCCCACGTACGAAAACACGAAATATCCAAAAACGGTTGACACTGGTACCAAAGAAATAAACTCGTAATACGATACTGAAACCAACTTGAGCAGTGAACGTAACGCGATGCAAAGCTTAATTGCTCAAAACCTCGCTCAAATTTCGCCCTGGCCACGAAAAATATAAAAGCAGGTATTATCAAAACGACTTACATGTGTTCGATTCGTAAATAAGTTTCAGTTTTCGTCTATTCGTTGAACGACCTATAATAAGAAAAAAAATTCAAAAGAAAAAGTTAAAAAATAGTTTAACAAAATTAAAATAATAATAATAGTCACCAGACAAAAACAATATGGGCAAGTCTCAATAAAATAATTCAAGATATAGATTTCGTTAACTTTTAATGAATCATTATGAATTTTCTCATTATTTAAATGCAAAATGAAAAGTAAAAAAAAGTGTACAGTAGGTCTAAATCCGACACTGGACTGACTGGGCAACGTTTCAATCTTTCTCACGTCACGTGTTTCAAATGCGTGACAAAACGACGAGGAAAAGTTAGATGGACGCTTTTCCGAGCGAAAAGCGGATTCCATAAAAATGCGCGTTTGTTAATGAAACTCTAGACACCTGACAAAAGATCCGGCGTCATTCATCTCGTGTCTATGGAACTACGGAGCCCAGCTTATACCAGCTCTGTCTCGTCACTTTTTAACGACGACATTCTTCCCGGACTTTCACCTCGTCCAAAAATCATTTTGAGCCGAGGATCGCGCATTGAGCCACCTCTTATGACTGGGAAAAAAATGAAAAGAATGTTTTCCGAGCTGGTAGTGGAATGGTACATTCAGGTACATTGTGCTGCGAGTTGGCAAAAGCGAGATTATCTACGAGATGATTGTCAAAGCTCTAATTCGAAAAAAAATCTAATTTTAGGATTTGGCTCAAGCGAAATGATGAGTAATTTTTTCTTTTTCATACTCGTTTTTATTTCGATAAATTTTAAGGCAGAGTAAAAGTCCAAGGTGAAATTACATGAATCGAAATCTGACAGTTTCTATTGGAAATTATTTCCTATAGAACTGACGCAGAGTTCTCATTGGTTAAGGCTGGAGCCAATCAGCGAAAAATTCAGGAGTACCCGCTTATATATGCTTGACGTTTTTAAATAAGTTTCACTTCAAAAAGGTGATAAAAAAAGTATGTACAGTAATGACATATCTAAAAAAAAAAGTCATCAACTTCTCTGATGACCAAAATGATAATTTTTTAAAGAAGGGGCATTTGCCCATTTTCGCCCCGAGCACTAATGTATCTACATGAACCCCATTGATAGTCATAGCGATATTGAGCTTTATTTGAAATGAATTGATTATGATTTAAAGCCCCAATAAAATAAATGCATTTATTTATTGTTTTTTTTTTCTATTTTATTTCATATTTCAATGTCATACAAATTATACATATATAATACAGAATGTATCTTATATAGTATACTCATATTCTTTTACTCAAGATTGAAAAAATTGCACATACTTAAAATTAACTATAAATTAATTAAACTAAATCTCTTCTCAAGATGAAATTTCGACAATCACTTTAAACGTGAGTGGACGTGGCTCGAAAAAAAAAAACATGAAGAATCGAATGTTATCAATTCGTAAGAATCTGCATGGTGTAACTTAATTTCATATCCTTTTGAAAGGATAAAAAATCCTTTTGTGACCAGAATGGCCCAACGAAAAATCAGTACATTCCAGATGTTTTTTTTTTAATTTACTTTTTTATCATCATTATTTTTTTTAGAGATTAAAAAAAAATTTTTTTTTGAGATTTTTTTTCGTATTTTTGTTTTAGACCAAAAAATGGTTTTTCAAAACACCACCAATTTCAAAAAGAGACATCACGTCACAAGAGTTTAACCCTGCCAATCAGAAATCGTTACGTCCATTGAAATGTTGGCACCCTTATCAGCACCCTACGGGATTCATATGGCATGAATCACGTGACTAATGAATTATAGGAAAAAATCAGTTGAAGGTTAGTTTTGAAAAAATCAGGATTATTCAGGACATTGAGAAGAAGTCAGCCAGGACAATTTATGTAGACTCTCAAATCAGGACATGTCCTGAAAATTCAGGACGTCTGGTCACCCTACCCATACCCAATGCACACTATACTCGCGCATGTTTAAGTATATTAAATAATGTTAACATATCATTTTAAATGGAATTATGGCATTGTTGAGCCTAACGTTTGCTGATATTTCGTTCTATTTTACATTGTTTTCGACCGTATTTGCATTTGTATAAAACGAAGATAAATGTTTACTAAGAAATTTCAAACATAGTTTATGAAAAACCATGGTTTTTACTTATTATGATACACCAGTTTTGCATTTTTATACATTTTTTTAGCTTTAAGATACTTTTGCTTGTCTCCAAAAAAAGTTGCTCAAATATGCAGTTAACTTACGAGGAATACTATTTGATATAGATTGTATAAACAAAAAAATTATTTTATTATGCGTTACTTTATGATTATTTGAATAAATGTATCCCAGCAATCAGAGTTTTGAATTACTGGAATACGTACATATTATATGGAATATGTACATACGAAATAATCATGATTGAAAATCGCTGGAATACAAGTAGCACGCTACTTTTTGTATTGCCAGAATACACGGATAAAAATTAAATGGTAGCATTAGCACATCTCGTATGTGCTCCAAGATTTGTGCTAACACAGCAAATAGTATTTTCTAGATCAGCCATGTATGTAGATACTGCAGCAACTAGTTTTTAGTTCGTATATCTCGGCGTTTTTTGCTCGACAAGCCAATCGCATTTGTTGAGACGTCTTATTTTGTAGTTGCTGCAGCATCTTCATATTGGCTGAAAGTACAGATTTTCAGAAGCTGTCATATATAATACAATATAATGCCCTTATAGCCAATTTTCAGGTTAATGTAGCATTTTGTGTCTAACAACAACAAAATTCTTTGTGGTTACCAAGAATAAATAATAGATTGACTAACAGTGTTTGTCAACTGGCACACAAAAAAAAGTGCTGCAGCAGATAATAAAGTGTGCTGTCCCTATACTAACATATTTTATGTGCTGCACTAGCACAAATTCGTACTCTGGTAGCATAAATACTCTGGTAAATGGTAGCATTTTACGGATTTTACGCCTAAACTAGGGTTTACTTTGAACCTCATTTAAACCATTTATAACCAACAGTGGCGAAAAATCTGCCACACTGCGCATGTGCGATTTGGGTATGAAATACACGGCAATTTTCAACATTCTCAAAATGATACAAGCTCTAGTAACGCAAAATATGATAAAAATATGCCATTAATGTTCTCAAAAATGTTCGTTTTTTCAGTTTTCCTCATAGGGACATTAATAAAAAAATCTTACTAAAAAAAACATTTATAACGAATACTTAAAAATTGACAATAATTTAATTAACTCACCATCGATCGTGAGGATTTTAGCCTGAAAATGCTCGGTTTTCCTAATTATCTACTAAATAAAAGTAATTTTTTTTCCGCCCATTTTTCAAACTTTTGATGAACTTTCAACACTTGAAAACAATTTTTAACGCGTATTGACATTTGACATATAAAATGGAAATCGAAAGAAAAAACAAAAGACTATCTGGGTCAGAAATGCGCCAGAATTCAAAAAGCCGTGAAAATATAAGTACAGCAGATTGGGTTAGGCATTGAATTGTATTATAAATACAAATTAACTCTCATTTTAAATATAAAGATTTTGAATTATATTTCTATAATATATTAGAAATAAATTAAATTTGATCAGAATGAATTTTCTTCTCTTGTCAACATACAATTTTCGCCACAGCTTCAGAAAAGAAAATTTTGAAGAGAAGTAAGTTCGTTCAACAAGAAATCTATATATCTCTATTATTTTCAAATTTTCAGAAAAGTAAATGATGCGTTCTTTTCAAAGCGTAGATTTTACATTCAAGGATATCCCGGTTGACATCAAATATTCCGAAATGTTTCTGAATTATTTTCAAATGTTTAAGAAATATTTCTGAAATATTACGTGCTGAATGGGTTGTTCATCAATAAAATAAACTGATTTTCAGGATTTCTTGATCCCTTTCCTATCTCTGTGTCACAAGCTGTCATGTTAGCTAGACCCGCCCTCTTAAGATGGAAGGATCACATTATCTCTAATATAATCGATGAAAATTTACGATTTTATATACTTTAGAATATTCGCTAATCAAACGTGATTAAATAAACTTTTGTACATTGTACGATGTAATAATATTCGCGTATTTATTTAAAATAGCAATAAAAATTTATATTCCTTTAACTCAGTGATAATTAGCAAACGCAAGTAATGTGATAAATTTCTCCGACTTGGAGGAAAAGAAGATTATCATTCAATATAGTCTTTTCAATAATCGAACTTTTCGAAGTGTTCATTCAATTTAAAAACAGAGAGTCATGAAAGTTTGCCTTCGTTTTTCTCAGGTTCAATTTGGTTGTACTTTCAATCTTGATTTCGAATGCGTAGGTTAAAATAGTTGAAAAATCACTAACGAGGATTATTGCGTGCTATTTCAGATTTCTCAGGTCAAAGGTTTTAAATCTTATCTAATAGGTTCAAGTTCGTTATAATTCTGATTCTAATTTCGACTCGGGTGGATGATTACAAGTATTTATTAATCAGTAATCATGCATTATTCATTTTGCCCATGTCTGGATGGCCAGGATTGTCTAAAATCATGAAATATCTTAGGAGTTGAAAATTATATAGACTAAGCTTTCTACAAAACCTAAATTTGCAGGATTTTTGCTCAAATTCAGCGAATATTTCAGTCGAAGAAATGAACTGGAAGAGAGGGAGAAGAGAAAGAAATAATGTAAGGTTTTTTCCAAGTAAGCTCACAAAAAAGGAAAATTCAAAAAAATCTGAAATCTAATTTTGAACTGACTGATTTCATACGTTCCATTCACGTAATGAAATTCCAATTATTTCAAAGAAAAAAAGTAAAAGCCTACTTAAATTTTGCTTCTGAAGTATATACACTCATACGATTTGAAATTTATTTAGTAAAATTTTCAGGATTTTCACTTTCATTTGAGTGAAACCTTAACTCTAGACAATTTTGAAAACACCAGGATCGAAGTGGCAAGAGACCTTGATCTCTTTTCACCCTCTTCATTCTTTTTCCTAACCCAAGCCCCTCCCTGGCCTGCCCTTTTTCAAATTCCTATAGAATCTCGATCCCAAGATTCTCAAGTCCCAACCTTCTGCCACCAGATAAAAAGGACGAGCGGGACAAACGAAAAGTAACGTAGAGGTCGCCCTGGAAGGGGAGAAGAACGGTTATGCCGATGCCGCCGACCGTCCGGACCGTCCGGTCGGCGCAGTCAGGCTCAGTCAAATTGAATCCTTCGATCGCGACGTCAGTGCTCCACTTTGCCTCCACGTTAAGCCAAACATTTTTCCGCAATTTTTACCCCCATCTCGAACATGTGACTGAAACACGAATAAAGCGATTACCCCAGGATTTTCTCGTCATTTTTTGGATTACGCGTTCACGAAAGGAGGGGAAAATTTTCCGAGCGAAGTGAGTATCGATTGCACGGGGCGCCGGAGTATTTGGCTCCGCGGGGGATGAAATTCGAGGACATTTTTCGTGACCGGAATTTTTGCGGCAGGAAAAACCAGTTTTTTTTCAGCCATGAAGATGTTTTTTAAGGGGTTTCAACGGGTAAAAAAGACACCCTTGTGAGCTCGGGACGTCATGTACGAGAAACGTAGTTTTGGTGTTAGATTTTTCAAAATATACCTTGGAGAGAAAATTAAAAAATCAGTGATTTTTTACCGATGAATGGATTTTTTCTGTTTTAGAATTGAATAGTGGTTGTATTTCGTAGGGGAAAAGGATACGTTTGACATGCTTGTATTTATTGAGTCAACGAAAAATGAGATGCTTGGGGGATTCCTACAAAACTCAATATTTTATGTTCAAAATTCGTCTAGAAATTTTGAAGATTATACACGGAGATCTCGGGATTTATATTTGATATAAGACAACTAACAAGCTTCAAATAAAAATTATGGAACATTTTTCAGAAATATTATCAAACCTGGATTACAAATTTTGATTATACAGTTGAATGCGATTTTGATCACATTTATTCAATCTAAGTATTCTTGAATTATATCTGTATTTCACGTAAAAATCAATAACGTTTAAAAAAAATATCCAGGGTTACAGTACATTTTGAGGAAGTTTTCGAATGTTTTATTTTCAAAGATTAAAAACTTCCAGGTTCTTTGATTACTATGTAAAAACTTTTCAAGTATTAAAAAATGAATTTTTTAAGATTTCAACATAGTAAACAAAAATACTAAGCACAATTATAAAACTTGTAGATGATTTGTCAAAAATTATCTTCGATCTTTCGTGACTATTGATGCTTCTTACATGTTTTTCAGAATTATCATTGAACTTTAAAACTGAAAATAAAGTTTGAAACTAGAGAGAAATATTTTGAAAGATGTTTCCATAGTTCATTTTTTTCAAGTCAGGAACAGGTTTTTTCGATAAAACAATTAACGCTTTTTTTATTCTTGATTTCAATCTCAGCCTGTTTGCATAGAGAATTTGTTTTCTTCAAACTCATCATCGTGGGATTGTTGAAATTGACCTTAAAACCGTGAAAAGGGTCGTGAACAAAAATAGAAATATCGGTCAATTGCGAATAAGAAAAAAGTACCAACTTCATTTTAATATACGATAATTTTTTTTTTCTCTGATTTTTGCGATAACGCAAGATTACAGCTATTAAGTAAATTGAGTGCAATCTGGTGAGGCTGTGGTTTGGTTTTTTTGTGCATTGTATTTTTAAAGTTGAATTGAATTTGAAATGCTGAATAGGGAAATTCGTCAAAATTCGAAGTATACATTTTTTTAAAAAATTTTTCGATTATGAATTCTGGACAAAAAACTTTGTAAAATGTCCTGAATTTTTCAAATTTTTGGGGAAGTAGGTATTAAAAAATAAAGATTCGTTTTGAATTAAGAAGATTCCAACGAAATTTTAAGAATCACCTATTATTTCCAAACCTGACAAATTTGACGATTTTTAATAAATTCAAGAATATTGAAAAAATTCTAACAATTCGCAACCAGAAATTCAAAATAAACAAATCTTTAGGATTTCCACAGAAGTTCATGAACTTAACAAAATTTTATAATCCGTACATCGTATGAACGGCCACAAAATCCACAATTTTCTCAAAAACTCGAAAAATTATGAACTCCTAAAAAGCTATATATTTAATTGGAAAAATTTCATAAAAATTATAACTATTCGGGATTTGGTGACCTCGATATAATTCTGAAAATTCTGCAGCATAATCTTGAATTCACAAAACTTTAAAAAAAAACATCGTTGAAGAGTCCATGTAAATTTCAAATTTTTAAATGTCAGAAACGTCATGGTTTCAAGATCGTCAGTTTTTTTTTCAAATAAAGAATACAAATAACAATGTTAAAAACACGCTCATTTTCTGAAATTTCTCAGAATATCGAGAGTTGCCAAAAGGTCTCATTGTTAAATAAATGTTTGTCAGGAAGATAAGAAAAAATACGAGATTATGAAAAAGGAAAAAATTGTAAAAATTTTTAAGACGATGAATAAAATATACGTGAAGAAGATGTCAGAACACATTCTTTTAACTTGAAAACAGTTAAATATCTTTCACTATTGAAAAAATGTGAATATGCACTAGTGAATTAGTGGAATTCTACTAATTAACAAGTGAAATTTATAAATTTACTGTTCTAAGCGTAAATATGTACTGCAAAACAGTGCAGTTTCACTTTTTTAGATAAAGAGAATATTTTTTATCAAAAATTAATTATCCTGACACATTTGAAGAATATATTGTGCCGTTATGGGATTGGTGTATCACTACGTTGAAGAATATTTCGTGTAGCTTGGAAAGCGAATGAGAAAAAAAGCGATAAACAGATGAATAAAAATCTCTTTAACGGGGATTCGTAAGTGTGTCACGCATCTCTGTTTACGGTTTTAGACAGAGCGCTTTATAGGATCATTAATCCTCGCTATCACGAAAAAGAGCGAAAAAAAACCACCACTGTAATTGCAGCCGGGGAACGAATTCTGTGAGTTCGTTATACGGGAATTTCGTTCACGGTAGAGCGGCTTTGATAGCATTTCTAGAGCCTCGCGAAGCCGAAAAAGATGGAAATTAGAGAGACGCGGATCTTTCTGTAAAAGCTTAGAACGACATTTGGATCATGGGCATCATAAAGTTAGGTTTCCACGCTATTTTATACCGAAAAATGAAATTTAAAAAAGTTTTATTCTAGTCATATTGATTTCATCTTTATTTTTTGAAATATATCACTACTCTGAGTATAAATTTGTTACTATTATTAATACAATGTAAGTGAAAATCATCATACCATTGAGTAAAGCGTACACAGTTCATGTTTTTAGTGTTGAGTTTTATATGGTATAGTGAATTTGCTTACACAAAAAAATGCCTTACCACTATAGTTAAATGTGTAAGACTCCATACCGAAATTAGTTACTGTATAATAAATTGTTATATGGCTTGGAATAACATATTTTACTAAACGAAAAATGATTTTTCACCAAATGATGATGGAAATTATTCTACATATTTACAGACAACTCCACCGTTGTCTGTAAAAGCTGCCATTACCTGTAAATAATAATTTAAACACTGAATTTTAGAATTCCTCAGTTTTCCAACAAGTTTGAATTAATAGCGTTCTAGCAAAATACGATTATATTTTGCTCTCTTTTTTAGGTTACGTTTACACAATCTGAGCGAAAACTCCTTATTCGTTTTGTACTTGAAATTTAGCTGAATACTGCTGAATTTTTACCGGGGTGCGTTTTTTTTTTTATTTTAACTATTATCTTTAAAGCACGGTTATGAAAATCTAAGAAACCGATAAGATTTATTATGATATAATGTCCTTTGCTGCATTTCAGCAAAAAATTTGTCATGATCAAGTATATAAGAATGTGCACGACATGCACATTCTTACAGCTGCCATAACCTGTAGATAATAATTTCAACATTGAATTTTAGAAATTCCTGAGTTTTCCAAGAAGTTTTAATTAATAACGTTCGTAGAAAATACGACTATATTTTGTTCTCTTTTTTAAATTATGCTTACACGATGTGAGTGGAAATTCCTTATTCGTTTCGTACTTGAAATTTAGCTGAATACTGTTGAATTTTTACCGGTGCACGTTTATTTTTATTTTCACTATCACCTTCAAAACACGGTTATGAGAATTCGAGAAACTGTTAAGATTTATTAGATACAATTCCCTTTGCAGCACTTCAGCAAAAACTATTCAATGATCAAGTATACAAGAATGTGCACGTACTTGCTGGTACATGCAGTTCAGCATGATATAGTCATGTGATCAGAATATGATGTAAACTTCCATTAATTCTCATATAATTCACCAAACCATGAATCGCTTACAGCTTAAAAACATCGACATATTTGCTGTAACTTGAATACTTATGATGTGAAAAGTCATGTGACCAAATACTAATTTTCACCATCCCTGGCGGACGAGTTACCACGCTATAGTGTGGTAAAAGTGTGGTAAAAGTGTGGTAGATTTTATTTTAGTGAATTATCGTTTTTTCATCAATATTTAACAGTTGTATGCTTTTATGTAAAAGAAAATTTCGTAATTTAAATTTCGCGTGCGTTTTTTAAACAGCTGTTGCCTTTAAAATCGTTTTGCAAAACATGCCGGGGTCATGGAATAACGCTCCAACATGTTTTTGAAAATAACAATATATTTTTGACAAATTTTTGTTAAAATGCTCTAAAAATATTATTTAAACCAATAGTACTGTTTTTAAGTGCAAATTTTAGGTGAAAATTTTTACTGTCAAGTTAAATAATAGACTCATCAAATAAATCAAGTTAAAAATAAAATGATGTAAAATTTCGAATAGCTTTTGCGCATGCGCCATGAGTAAATTCCATTCGTGGCACGGTCACTAAAGGAGATACCGAGGGGCCCAAGGGCGCTCTTGCATATTTAAATTTTGAATGTGAAATCAAATCAAAGTTAAATTATAATTTAATAATAATATAATTTTTTCATGATGATAATTTTTATATTTATTTTTAAGTTGATGTACCTAATAATGCTTACAGCATTTTTTTTCTGTCATTCTTACACCTACCTTTAAACTCATTTTCTGGTAATTTGCCTGAAGATCATAACTTTGCTGTGTTTAAAACGTACTTTATAACCGTTATGACCAACTATACAAATTTTGAATACTTATAAAATAACGAACAATGATTTTATTCATGATTAATAATTTACTTTTTATTGTTACATATGCATGCGTAATTATTATTTTTTTTATAATTATTATTTGTAATTTATGTTACATCATAATCAAAATACACAATATTAGATATATTATAGTTTATATTTTGTAAGGGTCAGAATTATTTAAACGGGTCACCTGACCCTAGTGATTTGGGTTTTTATAAGATTTTTATAAATCTTTATAAAATTTGGGTATTTTTATATAATTCCGATTTTTTTATAAAGTCGCTTCATAAAAAGAGCAATGTTTTATTAAGTTTTTTTTAGTTTTTACCAAGTCATTTTATGAAAACTTTATGAAATCTTTATAAGAAGACAAAATCTTTATAAAGTAGATTCGAAAATCCACTCTATAAAAATGTCGTCATTTTATAAAGATTTTGTACATTTTTTAAAAAGCAACTTTATTAATTTTTATTTAAGTATTTTAAAAGTGTAAAAATTTTACATATTTTATAAAAAAACTCGTACAGGTTGCCATAACGGTCAAAACTTACATTCTAAGCACAGCAAAGTTGTAGTCTTCAAGTAAATAACATACTCAAAAAATGAGTTTTAAGTTAGGTGTAAGAAAGGCAGAAAAAACTGGTGTAAGCATTACTTGGTACATATCACATTTTTTGTAAAACAAAGTACTTAGACATTTATAAGATTTCAACTTGAAAATAGATAGAAAAATTATTATCATAAAAAATGGATATTATTATTTTTTTTAATTATTATTGAATTTTCCTGAGATTTCACATTCGAAATTCAAACATGCAAGAGTGCCCTTGGGCCCCTCAGTAACTACTTCAGTCGCCGTGCCACAACCCACAAATGAAATGTACTCATGGCACATGCGCAAAAGCTACTCGCCACCAAGTTTTTATTGAACTTTTACAGGTTTATTCAACATGACCGGAAACATTCATTGCTTTCAAATACATTTCCATGTGAACAAAGTATCTTTTTTTATCTTGAAAACATTATTTTATGTAACAATTGTTGATTGAAATTAAAAAAAATTAACCACACTTTTACCACACTTAAGTGTGGTAACTCGTCCGCCAGGGATACAAACATAGAAAATATTATGTGATGTGGATATTATTACGATATAAAATCATGGAAGTAACCAAAATCGATAGTGATTTTCGGCATACAATGCGAACTGGCACGCCGTACTCGACGGTATGGCGATTTTCACTATAATTAGAGCATTTTTTACTACAAGCTTTTTCTCAGTGTGTAGTCAGTTTCGAAAAACAGTTTTCATGTTGCTGGTAATACAGCTTCTTGTCTGAAAAATTGTAAAAATTTTGTTAAATAATCGCTTTGTCTGGTTTTACAAGCTGCATTTAAATACGCAGCTGAAAGACAGCTGAAATGCATCTTAGAGCCATATACGTTGCAGTCAGATGCAACGTAGAATGCGTAAATTTCTGATTTGGTTTTCGGAATACAAGTAGCTGAGTAAAGTAAGAAGCTTTTGCCGAATCTTGTTGCATCGTAATTGCAGCAATATTTCCAAGCTGAAAATAAGATTTACTTTTTAGTGTGTCAGAATACACTCGTACCTGTTTAGCGGGGAAATGAGATACTGGGACTAGAGTCTCGGCCTAATGTACCATGAAGCGTTAGCTCAGCAGTCGCCGGCATTTCGAGTGACGAAAAATACGTTTGGCTTGTTACGAAATTTTAATAGCCGGTTTTTTCGTGTAGTTCAGTATTCACGGGTTTCAGTCATCTCGACGGGGCATGAAAAAAAACGTCCTATGGTTATGAGAGACTCGGTTCCCGAGCAGTCCCCGCTAAGCAGGTACGAGTGTACAAACAAATTAAGGCTCCTAAATTTAAACAGTTTATACCATTCAAACAAAAGTATATATCCATATATATGAAATTTCCATCCATCACAACTGATCCACTGGGTAGGAAATTGTCTTTGAGGGGGTTAAAATGCCCTATTGTTTCACTAACGATTTTCTCACGTGAAAATCCCTGCACCCTTGATACTTTCAATGTCGCTTCCAAATAATTGATTCGACTGCACAATACCGAGCTCTTTCGCAACGTAAACGCGAATTTCGAAGAGATCCGAGGGACTCGGGCCTCCCCTGGTTGTCCTTTAGTGTATCGACCTTTTGTGGAAGGCTCGAGTGGGTCTCCGCGCGCACCGTTTCGGAACCGCGCTACCGGCGTTTTTCCAACAGACCGTGCACGAGCTCGCGGCTCATCCGAGACGGACAACACAAAAAAATTATTACCCTTCATTCGAGGTGTTCGAAGAACAAAAAGGTTCTTCGATCTTGTATTTGACAGGAATCAAGAGAGTATATGCAGTAGTTATTTATTTAAAAAATTTTCGTTACTTCTTATTTTGATTTTTAATTAAAAATCTCGAAAAATCACGATAAATTATTTGTCAAGCTTAAAATGAAGCATAATAAATTTTCCCAATTTGAAGCTCGACTTGAGTTTACTAGAGAAAAATTGCTGAATAAATCGAGAATTTTTTTATCCTCTGGACCAGTGTCTTTGTATTTGAAATGTTTGATACTGACCTATCAAGACATTTTTATTCCACATAAAAATCTGAATTTACGTCCTTAATGATCCTGTTCTAATTGTGTTATTTTTTCTTTGTTTATGTTCTTTGATAGAGGAAAATTAAATGGAAGTATGCAACCACTTTCGGTCTTTCTTGACTTGTAAGATTTTGAAATAATGAAGTAAAATATCAAATTCTTTTTTTTTTTCTTTTTATTTCAATTGCATAAAGCCATCTCTGTCTTCTGAAGAATTACAACGAATAATGCAATTATGTCAATCGGAGCACTTCTGGAAAAACGATCTTATCTCTGCGTGTAATTATCATAAGTCTCGGCCACTTATCTCGTCATTTCAGTGAAACTACGACACATAGCTCGTTTTGAGAATGTGGCGAAAAAAGAAATTGTGAAAATAATGAGTTGGAGATTGAGTAAAGAATTGGATTGTACATAAGGCATAAATTATATGAACTATTGCGAAATCGTAACCGTATTAAGTTACAAAAAAAAAATCTGAAGTTTTTGAAATTTTTATATCGATTCAAAATATATATTTCATCCATTTGCTTATATTTTTGACGATTTGAATTTCATTTTAATATTTTTGAAATTCGTGTATAAGAATTTATAACATGTTAAATATTCAGTTCTTAACGATTAATTGGCGGAATCCACGGACTACGTGGATTCTGAATAGGTATTTCGAACATTGCAAAGTTCAAAATCTTTCAATTTTAGAATCGTTAGTAGGAACTTCCAAGATTAAGTCGACTTTGAGTGTTGGGTCACGAATCTTGACGAACTTTGTTTCGGAGATTATCACATATTACATTTTTATTTCAAAATCCCACGAGTGTGAAATTTTAGACTCTTGTCATTTGCATTTAAATTTTTAAATAGTTATACGAGTATATGAATGAATAAATGATCTCTCGGAGCCACTTGATAGAAATCCAAAATCTTTTATGATGTAAATGAATAAAACAAAAATATGCTCCGGTAATAATTCATATGAAGAATATCAAATCCTGATCCCTCGGAGCCAAGTTGAGAGGTTATGTAATGACAACAATAACCAATAGAAACTCAATGTAAAGGAATCTTCTATATTTCAGCCGCTAATTAGGCCCTCTTCAGGACTGTTACAATTATAAAATCAAACCATAAACAAAATTTTAAATAAATAGGAAAAGAATTAATAGAAGTCTTACTCACATAACGTAATTCTGAATCCAACTTATAAGTAACCATATATATTCTTTTTCTATTTATTTGAAATTTTGTTTATGGTTTGATTTTATAATTGTAACAGTCCTGAAGAGGGCCTAATCAGCGGCTGAAATATAGAAGATTCCTTTACATTGAGTTTCTATTGGTTATTGTTATGATTACATAACCTCTCAACTTGGCTCCGAGGGATCAGGATTTGATATTCTTCCAAAATCCTTTATTTCATCAATATTTCTACCCTACATTAGGTTCTCATCAGGATATTCATAATAGAAGCTACCTACTTAAAAATTGTACACCAATAATCCCTTGGTGAAAAATACCATTATTTGTAAAAAAATAGTCACAGGTCAAAAGACCATTGTCTGTATAAGGGCAACCACTTATTATTCGTTTACAAATTACTTCAGTCGTCGTCATTTAATGGCAATTTTATTTCTTCATATTCGTAAACGTGAACAGGCACATGAAATGTAAGAAAACATGCATGGACAAATGACTGCGTATAAAATGACAAAGAATACGAAAATGAAATAATCCTATTTAACAAATGAATCAATCTATCTATTCCAATATTATTAAAGATCTCAAATAAATGTTTAAACATCAAAAAAATCCGTTAAGAATCAGAAAGAACTGAAATAACACCCTAGAAGGTTAAAAAAATTACCAACTCTCGGAAAACCTAATCTACTCAATTTTCCTCCTCCCGATAATTTTTATCTGCTCTTCTTTATTGTACAAAATCAAACTGCAACGAAAATTTTCGAAATTTCTTCTACGACTACCATATTTTTTAAGAACCTTATGTCAGATTTCCTAGACAGGTATAAATGCTTCGTAATAGCAGCGAAAAACGGATCTATTAGGACGAAGGTTACCTGCAGAGATTGCTTTTGGGGGCGCGGAAATGAAACGAATCACGAATATAAGCGCTTCTGGCGACCTTGCGGAAGTGACGCCGCCATATATAGGCAATGCAGCCGGCGGCTCGGTGCACGTGCAATTCCTAAGGGAATATCTGCAGTGCATCGGGTTTTCTTAACAATGATTTCGAGTTTAACCAGAATTTTCATGTTTTTCTTTGCAACTTTCTTAAGACCTTGTGAATTATGATTCACTTACTAGTTAAGTCGAAAATATACAATTCGGAGTACTGAACATTCTGAATCAATGCTTCAATTTACTAAAACTTAGTTTTAAAGGAGGTCCAGTGGAGTTGTTGTATCGAGGCCACCAATCGGTTGTCCAAATTAAGCGGCAGTAATTATTGCCTCGGCTTGGATGGGGTCGTGGCACGCCTCGGGTGCAACGGAAAAACTTGTATTTTCTCGACGCACTCTTAGGACGAACTAAATTCCTTGTTAGATTCCTTGAAAAATTCTGAGACGAAATTGTGTTAAACATTTTCGTCTCACCTCAAAAATGACCAGGTCATCAACATTCACTGTCGACCAATCAGAGTGCTGCTCCTGACTGCAGCGCGTGGTTCACATGACCTGAGAGTGCGCTCTGATTGGTTCAAGGGGCCATCCACTCAAAAATCGATTCCAACTGAGTTGCTTGTTACTCATTGATTTTGATTGATGTAGCATGGTTCAATATATTTGGAGCCTGATTCCGAAAGTTGTACCAGTTGATTTGGCTGATTCCGAATCAGTATAAGCTTTAATCACTCAGATTCGTTCAAGTACAATCAAAGATTGAATTGATTTTGAGCATAAAGAATCATTGATTTCCAGAGTGTATGGCCCCTCGGATCGGTGGAATATTCTGTCATTTATAAGTTTACAAAAAATGGCTACGAAACTATTGTATCAGAACATCATATTTACGGATTCTAAACTTATCCCTGGACCACCAGTTTCAAACTTTCGCATTTCGACACTGAAATCAGAACAGGAAAGACCGAATCATCCCAACGCGTTGTGGAACGTGATTTATCTCTTTTAGAATCAATTTCGTCCAACGCAAGTGACGATGAAATCAGTGACCTAATCCGAGCGATGACTCGATATGATCGCGAGGCCCACGATGAAAAAATTTCGTCTTGAGAAAAAAAGAGAATCAATTGAAACCCGTTCATTTGCATAAAACGTGACTTCAAGTGTGAACAAGCCTTGAAAAAGAAAAATCAGATTTACATTGGTCCCCTCGTATATTTTTTCATTCCCACTTCTGGTGTGTCTTGTGTACCTTTTGATGAATATGGTCAATATGTTATGAAATTCGTTGTACATTAACGGTTGGCGACTCAGCGGAATGATATTTCGAATTTTTATATATATTTTTCTTTTTTGAGCAATGCATGACGAGGATGAAAAGGAAAAACAATTTTTTGTGGAGGTAATTTTGCTTCAAGAGTAATTGGGTTAGGCTAGATTTGGGGAAATTTCATTTTAAATCGAATCCCAAATTTCTAGCGGCACATGCGTGTGAACCTTTTAGAGATAAGGGGAATGGGGGTTATCATGGTAACGCTGCCCTCTGACAATGCAATCGCAAAAATCGATACGACCCTCATTGGATATGCTGCACCGGGAGAGTTTCTAATCAGCTGCTTATCAGGTGTTTGCGCACCTTTCACTTTTGTCGGCATTAAACTAACGCAGTTGTGGATTGAAATGTTGTGCAATGAGTTTGTTTTCTGGGCAAAGCTAAATTTCATTAGACTTTAACGAATTTTGGTTCAGGCAAAAAAATGTTTATTGTTTCTTCGAACAAAAAATATGTTAGGTATAGCTCAGTGGAATTTGTTCGTCTTAACTAAAAATATATTGATTTTCCAGTTGATTTTTTAAAGTTACTTAAAATAATGCTTACATTAAAATTTTTTGAAATCTTGAATACGTGATGTACATATGTACTGGGAATATTTCAAGTAAACGTAAATTCCGTTTTGGAAATTTTGGCGATTCTTTATACTTGAAAAAAAAAAAAAATTTTTGGATACTGATTGTTGAGGGAATCGGCTTTCCAATTTGAACACTGAAAGATATTCCGAGGTCGACTTTAAAAATTTTCGAATTCTAAAACATAATAATAAATTAAATACGTATAATAATTAGATAAATAATGTTCAATTTTTTATTATAAATCATTTTTACTATTATAAATTATTAATTATTGAAAATCATTCTTTATAAATATGAAATAAATTATGAGATAAATACCCATTAATGATTAAAAATTTTAAATTAGCTTAAAATACAATATAATCCATTGTTTTTGTAAAGGTTTCAATTTTTTTATGCACGATTTCTTGACATTAATGTCAATTCAAATTTTATTCTTAAAATATCTTGAATCGAAAAGTGAACTTAAAGGTTTCGAAATATTTTGGTTAAAATCCTTGAATTCTTTGAGCATTAGAATTATTTGTTTTCTTCACTTCACCTTGTTTTGTTGAAAAAGTAAAAAAGTTCTACAAATGACGAAACAAATTTTTTATTTCGTATTTTTTACAAGACGCAGTTTTTTTAATATTAAAAAAGTAGAGATTCACGATTTATGAGACTATTCAAATATTTACGACATTTCAGAAATTTTTTCAATTAATTCCTCAATTAGCAGAATGGTTTTTCAGAATCTGTAAGAACTTTGGGATTTCATATTTAGTTCAAAATTTTTAAAATGACACTTCACATCCATCTGTGACAATCGAGGAATTTCAGAATAACTCGTGTTACAAAATATATATTTTTCCAATTTTTTAACTAATAATTTTGAAAATTCATTATGATATTGACAAATGCCTGAATTTTTCAATTTTTCAATAATCATGCAAGGGTTGAAAATATTTCGAAAATGCATGGACTTGTTCAAATCAGAAAAAAATATTTTGTAAATTCTCAGATTTGTCTTCCATTAATTCCAGAATTCAAGTAATTTGAAGATCTCTTGAATTGCCAAAATTTCACGAATTTCAACTCCGAAAACGGAAATATCTGTTGAACACTCCTTAATTTCATATTTTACAAACACCATTTTTTTTCTTATCTATGAATTGAGTATAGAGCATAATTGGACCGTAGAATATACCGCGGGAGGAAATATCGGAAGCATTTTTTCATCGTCCTTCCAATTAACGTTTGAATAAAAGATCGATCACGGGAAGCTGTGAAAGATATTGCGTGATAAACAATTCGAGCCCGCGCGATATAAATTATATCGAGCGGGGTTCTCTCTGCCTACTCTTTTTCAAGGTTATACCGTATCTCGATTTATCGTCTTCTGCAACGTTTTGATTAATCGAGCCTCGGATTCTGTTTCTTATTGACCACGGACTTACTGGTAATGCAACGTCGGATTTTATTTTGTACTGCAGTGGTTCTTAAATTTCCAGTACGCGACGTTTGAGATTAGTTTCAGATTCGATAAAGATAACGAAGGCTTGTAATTATTCCATGTCAATTTACATGGTTGTTTAATCAATTGATTTAAAAACATAACTTCAATCAAATCCATTAAAAAAGTGATGAGTTGAAGTTCATGTAAATTGTTCGGAATCTTATGTTCAGCTTTTGTTAATATCTAAGTCGTGTTTTACATTATATATTATATATACTTCTTACATGATATAAATATTACAAATCAGGAAAGTTGAAAAAGTTAATCAGAAAATAGTAACCAATTAAATGTATCGTTGCAACCTAAAATTCACTGTTTTAGACTGACGCGTTGGTTCCAAGCCCTTCTCCTATTGTTAGACTAAATAAGTAGAAAATGACTAATAATAACTAAAAAAGTCATAATGAGAGGATCGAGTGGAGTTGTTGTATCGAGGTCTCCAATCGGTCGCCCAAGCCAAGCGGCAGTGATTATTGCCGCAGTTTGGATGGGTCGGTGGCGCACCTCGGGTGCAACGGAAAAACATGCATTTTCTCGACAGACCCTTAGTACCAAAATCAAGTCGGTTTCGCCGCAAGGTTTTTCGCGGTTTTCCTTTGCGGGTCAATAGGGTGACATCGGTACCCGAAGTTGAGTTAAATACCAAAGTCGGTTTGGATGTGGTTATGTACGGCAAATGACGTCATAACGGAGTAGTCCTAGTTAGGGGTGAAATAGTGGATATTTGGGAAGTGTAAGGAAGGGATTGGTTGGGGCGAACGGATGCAATGAGTAGCAAGCTTTCCTTTATTTCTATTCATGATTATAAAATAATAAGTTAGTGACGTTGAATTGATAAATTAGTAATTTTTACTGATTGGTATAGTTGGCAATCATAAAATTTCTATTTGGACTTTTTATAAATACTTAAATCAGTTGAATAAAATCTGTTTCTCTGATAAAAATTAAAATCTATAATGAGAACATGATAATTTATTACAAACAATCAGCATTTAAGATAAACATATACTGATGGATACTAATGAAACTTCTAAGAGGTTTAGATATTCGTGCAGAAAGAATTAAAATCCCGTTGGAATGTAACTATTAGGGACGGGTTTTCCGTAAAGCGCCGATAACGCGGAAGTGCCTTAACCCCATTGAGCGCTCGAGGAAGTGTAAATGACGAGGAACGATGACACACGCCGCAAAATTTGCGATAATAATGTCACATTTGTTAAGCTTATCGGGGTCGATCTGCCGCTTAACAGGGGATCTATTAGCAAATAAAACACACGGAAATCGCGCGGCAATTTCACCTGGTTTGCGAGGCAGCAGATTATAAAATAATTCTAAGTAGCTCCGGCCTTTTTTACTTTTTCGAGTGCGTGATGAATTCCTAGAGAAATGTTTCTCACACTCTAATTAACTTACAGACTAAAGGTGGGAATAGATTGTTCATTTTGTTTTTGATCGTAAATTACTAGAAATTTAGATATTTCATACGGAAAACATGCGTGAAAATAGCATACAATTTTTTTTAATGTCCCAACTTTTCGCCTGATGAAAATTCCTTCAGTAAAAATGAAAAATAAAAGAAAAATCTTTTCTCAAAAAGGCCTTACTTATGTTTTTGAATATATAAACTTCATTGCGGAATCGACAATATTAGAACTTAGTCAATATCAACTATCGTCTGTCTGAGCAGACGTGATATTCACGCGTTTGCAGTATTTTCGAGACTTCTTGAGCTCGAGGAGATGAGTACGTGACTGTGAAAGCCATTGTCGATATTAAAAATGCGCGTAACTAGAGAACTTCCCTAATGCGTTGAAAGGGTACGGAAGAAAAGCCAATTTCTAACCTTTCAAGTCTGTAGATCACTTTTGAAACATCTACTTTGGATTGAAACAATTAAAAAAAAATGTTTTTCAACTTCAAATGAGTTATTTTCTTCAACAAATATCGTTTGATGAAGAAAACGAAAACAGTCAATCTATCTGAGCATGAATTTATCAAAAAATTTCGTCACATTCAGAATTAGCGGAGTTATTCTCAAACAAAGCTGAGCAAATTGAGATTTGAGTATGGTCGTGGCTGCTCAGCGAGCCATGCCCGACTACTAATGGTCGGGCGCCGATTGGTTAGCTGTATTTATTTTTGAGCGAATAAGTCTCGAAAATTCGTCTTGTAAATAAATTTTTCACAATGAATTTTATCTCTTGATACGAAGGATTCAAACATTTTTTTTGATTTTTCATGATTTCATTTTCTGGAATTTCTACTTCTTATTAATACACCGATTTATAAACAAAACTCGCCAATATAAGGAAAATTCTGTAAAATATTATTACCCTATTTTTTCTTATTATTTCTTTACATTTTCTGTTTTTATACAATAGGTCTCACGCTATAATGGTGATTTTCAAATCAATGTTTTATAAATGCTCAAATAAACGAAAAAATTGAAATTTTGAGGTTAGAAATTCGCGTTTGTTCAATATTTCCGTAATAGCGAGAAAAATGATGTCAGCTCAACTTGAAATACACTCAATTTAGATACCAAGGACGAGAACGTATTTTTCGTTCGCACTTTCGACGCGAAACGTGTTCATCAACTAGGCTATTTATTTCAGGAGACAACTATACCTTTCAATGCCGGCAATTACTTCGCCTCGCGACTTATCGACTCGATCTGCCTGCGCGTATAAGCTTGACATGGTTAACACTTTTTTTATAGAGTAAGAAAATTATCGCAATTTCGTGATCGCGGAATGATTTCAAAATTGCTACGCAGATTAGATGGAAATTTTCCAGTCTACATTCTGTTTATAATATTGGAAATTAGATAGTTAAATGTTGCTAAGCTACCACGAAACTTCAAGTTAAACCTTTTGTTCTTGTTCCTTTCAGAAAAAAAATTATTTTTACTTTCGGAATATAACACTGCGAATACTTTCTAAAGGAGGGACAAGGGGCAGCGCCCTACCTGAAGGGATCAGCGGGTAGAGTCCCTTGGTTTTTTTATAGATGCGAATCTTTCGATAAAAGGAAATCGTATATCAAATCAGAATAAATATCCTCAAAATTCCAGTAACTGATGAGTAATTCAGAGAATGCAAAAGTATCATCACAAATATGAATACACTAGATTTACCATTACGAGCTCCGCGCGTTTATTTGCTCGGATGCATTACGCTGCTGAAAATATCAATTGGTATTCTAACTGGTTTTCCAATTAAAAATTGGACTTGAATTGTGAACATTGTGAATCTCAAAAACAATTGTGAATCACGGAACAGTTCTGAACTCGCAGCTAACTTCAGAGAGGTACACAAGATGGCCGCCACAATGATGTCATCTCCTTTTTCGATTTAGGACTATACAATTTTATTATAGTTTCAGAAATTGTCATAATAAAATACGTGCATAATTAGACAGCGAAAAAATGCGATATTGATATTTATTTTGCTTCAGTCACATCAGTAACACTGTGCGCCAAATTTTAACTTTGGCTGTCCGAATGGATCGAAATTAGCAAGAGTGGATGGAGTTTGACCCCCTGAACACTTCGGCCAAAGGGTTTTTCAAAGTTAGCTCCGATTTTCAACTAGTATGTAATTTTTTATTGTTTTTGAATTTATTTTTCGTGATTTTCGGCCGAATTTCATGAAACAAAAAAGTAAACGTATCTAAAACATTTCAGAAATTCATCTACAATAATAATTTCTCAAGAAAAAAATGCATTCTCGAAGTCAAAATTCTGGTGATAAACTATTAGGATTTCATTTCGAGTTTTTACGATCTTGTTGAGTTTCACCCCGCTGAGGTCCAAAACAATTATTGTCACCCATAACAATGGGTACAGTCAAATATATGCCTTTTGGATTTGACTGTACTCATTGTAAAAAGCGAGAGTGTTTTGGGCCTTAATAGGATGTGACTCAGTAAGATTGTAAAATCTTAAGATATAATGCTGATGGTTTATCACCAAAATTTCGACTTCGAGAACACATTCTTTTCTTGAGAAATTATTATTGTAGATGAATTTCTGAGATGTTTTAGATACGTTTACTTTTTTTATGAAATTCGGCCGAAAATAACGGAAAATGAATTCAAAACCAATAAACAATTATCAATTAAAAATCAGAGCTAACTTTTAAAAACCCTTTGGCCGAAGTGTTAAAGGGGTCAAACTCCATCCACTTTTGCTAATTTTGATTCATTCGGACAACCAAAATTAAAATTTGTCGCACAGTGTAATGAACTACCACTGATCTGTGTAAACTACCGAAGAAAATTGGGTTGTATGTTCTAATTTCAATTTCCTGCGGTACTAACCACCTCATCAAAATTTTTTCGCATACAGATTACTATTGATTTTACTGTTGATAATTGATAATACACAGCATAAATTTGTCTTTATGTCCATGCTAAAGAGATTTCGCTAGCTAAATTCTTCCCATACAGGTTACAATTTATATAGGGCACCAATTTTTCTTTACGTTAATGCTAAAGAGAATAAAAAATATTGCTAACTAAATTCAAACGCCTCGCAGCCAGATTCACAGCCTACTCAATACTCAATACTTGAGTTGTGAATCAAAATAGCTGCCTCCATAGATCAAGATGGTACCCTCCATAACGTCAATGACTACCCTCCATGAAGTCATCTCCTTTTTCTCTTTAGGATTTTTTACAACTTCACATTCATGCACTCATGAAACACACTATTTAAGCCAACATGAACAAAAAGTTATTACTCGATGAAAATAGCTTCTTTTCCTCTTTTGGATAAGACGAGGACGATTAAACCTAAAATTCCGTGTAACAAGTGATTTTATTTCAATTTTAGGTTAGATTTTTGAATTTATCATTCTAACTTATCTAAGTCTTCACGGAAAGAAATCGCAAAACAAAATTTCGCTCCTGGAACAAATTGCAAGGAGTAAGGCTCGCTTCGTAGCGAATGAAAAGAAAGATAAACAGCACTTTCTGAGCTACAGTGCCTGCAATTTGCATCCCAGGGTTGCGTAAGCAGCGAAGCGCGGAAAGCGTGACGCAACTTTAAACGCATTTTCCCCAGGCTCGTTCTCAATGAGCGAACGTCCAGAAATGCAACAATCAACGTTACAAAGTGGCCTGGCCACACGAATATGAGGCGCGTGCGAGATAACAGCGTCTCGAACCGGTTGGAAGTGACACCTCATTATTTACACCCACAGCCTCGAGCTGAGCTTCAAACTCCATTTTATACGGTTGGAATCTCTGGTACATATTGTATTCCAGAAAAGAAAGGCCAAATTGAGGATGAAAGTAGATTCACTGCGAATTACTAAGTTGAAGATCCCAGTTTGCTTTGTTACGAAATTAGAATCAGTTTCAAATAAAAATTATCAGATGTAGCCAAAGTTGATCGCAAAAATTGACAGGATTAACCCTGTAACAGCCTGAAAGTCCTAGAAAAAATCCAAGATACTAGTTTGAGTTACTTAATTTTCGATTCCAAAGTTGCAAAGTTATTCAATATTTGAGTGTACCGGTCAGAAATCACTCGGCACGCTCCAAAATTTCCAGGCCGCACGCTTATCACAAATTTTACTCACGTAATAATAAACTTTAATCGTGGGTAATTATGTTAATTTTTTAGTTTAGAAGGCGAAAGTTTAGGAATCATATTATTCTAATTTTTCTAGTTGATCATTTCTTGAAATACATTTTGTTGAAGGAATTTCAGTATTTTGCACTTGAACTTCAACTAACAAGCCAGGGATAGAGAAATCATGAAACATGTTATTCAATAAAAAAAAAAAAAAAAAAAACAAACAACCAAACGAACAAACTATAGGAATTACTAACTTTATCTTTATGTAAAATCTGTTATTTAGCCACAAGGATTTATTTCAGAGCTTCTGAAATAAATCATCAAATTTTCTAATATTTTTTTGAACATCGAGTTGCGTTACTATGTACTTGAATTTACAGGGAAAATACTCTAAAAATTATGGGAATATACGCCAAAAGTATAAGATAAGAGGACTGAACCTAACCTAACCTTACCTAACCTACCCAGTTATAAGTTCAGCACATTTTTCAAAGTATTAATAATTACTTGTAATTATAGTCAAATTTAGCCTTTGGAAATGCAAAATTCAAAAAGCGTTTGTGAGTTATGTCTAGCAATAGATGATCGAATCTGCCGTTTGAAGGTTCATGGTAACTTCTCAAAGAATATTTTTTTCAGTAAACGTATGTACTTGAAGCATACGAATTTTATATTAATATCAACTTTTCAACATTCTCCAAGCCTCGTTTTTTAAATCGTCGGACATTCTGATGCTATCAAATCACGGATCAGAATGCGGTACAATCAGTGAATTAATAGCTGACAATTGACATCCCGGTCTCGATGTGAACCCAATCCGCGTGAAGTTGGCGAGTGTTTTTTTTCTCCACCAGGAGGCGGGAGTGAATGAACTTGGGAACGAAGACGCGAAGAAAGCGCGCCTCGAACATTGTGAACCGTCGGAGTGGCCTGTAATGGCGCCTTATTAAAAACACTTGATGCGTCGGAACGCCCCGGGTTCTGACGTTGTTACCGTTAGTGACTCGCCCTCTTAAAGGGGGAACTGTAGGGAAATTTTAAAATAACTAAATCGTGAAGAAAAAAAACTGTGACAGTACATCTATACGTAGCACCTTAAATACTAATTTTATCTAAAAATTGTATCCAACGATAGGAAAATTGTTGAAAAAACATTAGCTACCTTTCTGGTTCTTCAAAGAGAATAACTGGTTTTATTTGAATACAAACTCACTAAAAGACTGCAAGGGTAGAGCTCGAGCTAGTAAGTGCACATTTTAAATAATACTCAGCAAAGTTTTTGTGTCATAATTATTCAAATGATTTTCATCATCATTTCTTGATTTTTAAACAAAAAAATTTTTCTGATTGAATCCCTGATGTGAAAAAGTATAGGGGTGCATGAGGCAGAGTCCCTGCCTGAGGGTTAGGAGTAAATTGAGTCTGCTGAGTAGAATGAGGTCTTCCATCAATGAGGGGGGGGGAGGGGTTAAGTACCCGGAAAAAAATATAGGAAATTGTTTTTCATTTTACAGACAACAAGTATTAGAAGTGATATTATAAAGAAACGATGCGAGGAAAGCTCGTCATTCAGCTCATTTACAAATACTCTACGGAATCCTGAAAATTTTGGTTCTTGATTTACACTTAAACAAAGTTGAGGCCGAAAAAAAAGTGTTTCTCTTCTTAACCCCATTAACGAATGTAGAAGACTCGGGAACTTCTAATTTTTTGAGGTTATGTTTGTTGAGCCAACTCTGTGTTATTTCTCAAGACACCTCTTGAACGGACAAAAGATCAGTGCTCTCGAAGCGTGGCCTATCTTCGGCATTAATTGAGCGCGAGATTATCTCTCCCGGAGTAACTGGATCCCGTAGTAACTACGCGCTCTTTAACTTCCGGCGAAGGGGACTGATAATGACGGTCTGCGCGAGGTCCCTAATCATTTTCGCAGCGTCGGTGCGTGTTTTCAATCTCGGCGCGCCAATTAATCGAGCCGCAACACTGTATAAGCAATACCGTAGTCCAGATCGCGTTACATTTGTCGGAAAGGGGCTATGACTACACTGTTGATCAAAAAGTCACATGTGCAAGCGTAGTAATGAGGTTTAAGGTTCGAACCTTAGCTTCGCAGGAAAATTGAAATCGCGGCATTCTCCACATATTTAGATTTAAAGGCCTCGCTCGCTAAAAATTTGTGAATTTCTCGAGTCCCATGAGTATTTCGATGAAAACAAAATCAGATTTATAACTTCTGAGATACATATGTTGTAGCGAGAAGTATGAAAAATTCAAAAAACCATGTGTGATTTAGAACCAAGAAATGAGGTTTGAGAGGCAAAGCCGTAAGGTCCATATATGCGTCTCGTTTCTTTCTCAGATACATAGGAATACTAGAAAGTGTCGCGTAGGAACGAGCGGTGGCCCATCTCGAGTAAAAACATAATAGGGCCTCTCGTAGAGTGAAATAATCTTCGAAATCGTAGCTTTTTTGCTTCCTCAACCATTCGATTTACTTGGATATTGATTTTTTAAATTCGCTCTCTTACTATTTGCCTTACTACCGAAAGCTACGATTCTGAAAATTATTCGCTCCACGGGAGACCTTATTATGTTTTCATTCGAGACGGGCCAGCGCTCGTTCCTACGCGACCCTATCTAGTATTCCTATGTAATTATGTATTAGACTGTGAGGCTAGAGAAAGAAGCAAGAAGAAAAATATGAACCTTACGTTTTTGCCTCTCAAACCTCATTTCTCGATTCCAAGTCACATATGTTCATTTCTTTCTTCTTTTTTAACCGTGTGACTATTTGTTGGTACAATAATCGGCTTGTGCCTTTGTTTTATCTATTTAAATTTTTTTTACTCAAGTTTTAACATTTATAACGCTGATTAGTACTTTTATCTACTAGGAATCAGGCAGACTCAGCTCATTGTTAGAAATACTTTCATTACAGCTCTATTCACTCTGGCTCATCCTTGTGAATGAGAACGACGATTGACCGACAGCAAAGCTAATAAAGTTGAGAAAACAATGTTTTCCTGCAGGTGAAGACGGGAGGTACAGGGGTGATTTACGGGAAACCGGAAGTTCTTTGTTGACGTGAAAAATCTCACTTTAAGGTCCGCGACGGCCGCAGAATAATGATTTTGCCACGTAAACGGATGCGCATGCATGCAGTTCGCGATTATTAATAACGCGTTATCGTTCCGCTCGATTCATTTATATTTATCGAAAGGCTCTCTTTTAAAGAAGCACGTGCAAGAATCTCAAACTGATCAAACGCAGTTTGCAGCTAATCGAGGCGCTGTTGAACACTTGCGAATTGCTAACCTCAAAGTGGAAGATTTCCTGCCAGACATCAATTTTTCGACCTGACGAAAAACCGATAGGCAGTTAATTTTTTCCTGGCATTAATTTCAAATTTAGATAAAATTTTACATTGTTAAGGTGATGGGTCTCCCTTTCTCTGATACAGTTTCCATTCTATACGTCAGCAGTGCACACATCGCGTTAAGATTAGTAATATCGAATCTAAACACTTCACCATTTTACAAGAAAAAGCAATGGATCACAGATAGTCGAAATTGGAAATATATCGATAAACAGTGAATAATAGTAACATTGTCACGTAAGTTTTTTTTTCTTTTTAAATTACAGATGGCTCGACGTACCATCCCCTACATACTAGGGATTTTAAGCGTCTTTTTAACGTCACTAATGGCAGATAGTCAAGTCCACATTTCTTACAAAAACCGTCGGACGATGACGCCACTAATGACGTCGAGCACCCTCAATTGGCTCTCTCACAGCCACTACCTCAATTCGCGCGCATCTCACGAAATAGTGATTGGTGGTTACGAATTGTCTGCGTCATCCGGTAAGTAATTTGACTAATACGAATCGAAACTTTAAGAACACTTCATTGGGGGTGATATACAAATTCATGAATTTCCTTAACTTAATGTATTGAATGTATTAAAATCGATGAATTAAATGACAAAATTAGTCGTTTGATAAGGCAGGTTCTGCCTAAAAACAGCTGTTATTAGTGGTAAACCGATTCGAGAGAACGATCAAAGCTCTTTTTTTTCTGAAAAATATTTTGAATACAATATAGATGTTCTGCCATTTAGTTTTTTGTCAAAATTAGGTTATCAGAAAAAAACTTTATACTATACAGGCATTCAGGACCTTTCACTTACATGGAGATAGTTTTTGAACAGAAAGACGCAAGAAAACTTTTTTTTCTCTCAGTTTCTTAAGAATTTTCCATTAAGTATAGCTTACAATCAGATTTACGTACTTTATATGATTCAAAATGAGGTACCTACATTGTTGACTCCTACAAATCCTTACTAACATTTACTTATATTCTAGATAACACTAACCACTGTTAGTAATGACGGAAACATCTAAAATTTTCTTGTGACATGTTCATCATTAGAAAAATTTTTCAAAAACAAGCAAGTTGGAAATAATTTTGTTAAAAACAACAAATATTTCTTCACAGATGAAACAGGTGACACCAAAATGACTCCGATTTACGTATGTCGAGTGTCGCACAACGGTGTTTGGGTAGCTGGTGGCCAAAAAGAAGGGCAGGAGAAATGCACCGTGGGATTTCAAGGTAGCGTCAAGTCTTACGACCGCTACGAGCTTTTGGAAAACGTAGAGAGTGCTGCTAGGCTGAATTGGACTGCTTGGAACAAGTTCCTTGCACTTCCAACTGGAGCCGTAGCGACTGACAGAGGCGCTACTTTTGTTGCTCGACACGTGATGGACGAGAAAGACAGTTCAAACATGAGTCTGGGGTACAGTCACTACATCGGCACTTACAACTCTGAAGAAAAACTTGGGGAGATCACTTATGTCAAAAGTGTAAGTAGATGAATGTGTACAAAGCATTTCGCAATCAAATGACAGGAATAGAAACAGATAACTGAAATGAATGTAGTCATATTATATTAATGAATTTATGAATTTTCAACAGGATACTACAGAAAGAACTGCAACTTCCGGAGAGCTTCTCACAGAAACAGAGCCAATCAGATACGAGCTCAAGTCAGTCAAGCTGAACAATTGGAAGAAGCGAGTGCTTAAAAGAGACAGGAAGGTTCTGGGTAGCAGCATTATACAAAACAAGAAACCGGAAAGTGCCAAAATGGCTGAAGCTTTCGGATACAGCTATAACTACTCAATGTACTGGGGTCAGGGTCGAGCTATTCTCAAAGGTCTCAACACTTCCATCACCATGATGAATGGAACAAAGTTACTTGACATCAAGTGGGGTATTGAGGACAAAGGCATAGCTACAAAACTGCATTCGTAAGTAAAACGTTACTATTCGATCCAAATATGTTTCATAATCACGTAAAGTACTTTTTATTTGACGACTCTACGATCGATTTATTCGACAGCGTTGAAATAACCTTGGAACCAGGCACAGCAGTTAACGTGACTTTAGCCGCGAACGACACGAGTCTAGAAATTTCCTACACCGGTCGTCTTGTAGCCTACTTTGAGGATGGATCTACCAAAACTCGCAATGTGTCCGGATTCTTCAAAGAAGAAAGCATCATGGATGTCACCGCTGAACTGGGACCCATCTACTTCATCAACAACCATAGCCTGGTCCCCACTACCGAAGCACCACCATCCACGACGAGCACTGAAACAAGCACGACTTTGACAACGACGCCAGTGCCAACGTCGAAACTCCCACCGCAGCCACCCATTTTAGTGCCTAAGCAAGAGAGAAAATTTTCCGATGACGACGCCCGAGAACTCGACGAGAACGTCATTATTTCGCCAAAGAAGAGCGACATATCGAGCATGCAGAGCGACGATAACGGACCTTTATCTCTGGAGAATAAAGACACATCGAACGCGCAGATTTCAAGGTCTAGTTTGATACTCGTTCTCGCAGTTGTCGCGAGGTATGTCAATACGACGTGAACTTGAAAAGTCAGGAGCTGGTAGTATATGGCGGAGAGGAGCTTTTAACTCTTTAACGACGGAAGTTTTGAGTTTTTTGAAAAATTCCCTCCAATGCAAGAGCTTGACCATTTAAGTAGCTAAAATTTTTTTAAACTTTACAATGAAATTTTTTTGGATGTTTTGCATGCATAAAATGACAATGGATAGCTTACCAAGTTGTCAGTGATGATTTCACAAAAATAAGCTTTTTGCTGTTATCATGCCCAGATAAGTGGCACTCCGTCGGATTCTTCGTCGCGTTTTTGTCCTAACTTATAGGGAGTAAAGGGTAACCCCTCCGTTCCGCCGGTCCTGCCCCTCACGGGTTCGGTTAAGTTCGGTATGCTTCGTTAATACTCGAGTTTGGTCGGGTACGGTCGGATTGTTCGTGTCCATCACAAATTCCCGACAGTTCCCGAATCGATACGAAGCTTGCTGAAGAGAAAATGGCGATTGAGGGGATGTAGGTGGTGGACGGCGGGGAACGTTGGGGAGAGCAGAAAGAGCAAGTAGTGGGGGGGGGGGAGCTACCCGAAAGTTGACTGCAAAACCGCGACGTAACTTTCTATGGACGAGCATAGAAATTGCCACTCCTCTGATCATGCCTAGTCTAAGAAAGTAAGAAACATTCCAACTGTCAAGCTCGTCTCATAAAAAAATTGAAGCGTACGTACTGATTATTTAAAAGAAGAGATGTACGATGTTGTTAAAGAGTTAAAGAAAGGCACAAAGAGAAAAAAAACCAAGAGAAACCCTAGATTTAACGTTTCATCGCTGTGAATTCCTGTATAGCGGTATACATACAATAAGATTATTTATGTAAAAAGGCGCTGTTCCCGGTGCCGAGCATATGCTTGCCTTGCAGATGAAACAGACCTCTAATAATGCATACAAAAAAAAAAAATACAAGATATAAAATATATATATTTAGCGGATATAGAAAATCTATAAATGAGCTAGTCTCAGAATGTCAAGTACAAGCGAATACCGCGATATTCGATCTTTTCAGAATGAAACTTAGATTGGATTCGGCTCCTCGGACATGCCTTTTGCCAACAAAAATGGCGCGTCCCAACCACGGCGCTCGATCGGAAAATAACATTTTATCCCCATGAAACTTACTCTTAGAATCTACGTTGTCAAAAATCTCCAAACGCTAGAAAACTACGACATTAAAACACACGGTTAAAATTTGAGTGGGCTCTCCCGCATTTTCCAATTTGGTGGCGCCCTTGACGCGACGCGCCATTTTTCCCGCAACCTCTCGAAAGCTTCGAGATCTTCGACCTCTACCATTGTAAGATACGAGAGAGAGAGAGAGAAACGCGTTATTTTGAAATGACGTAGAAAGAGAAAGAAAACCGATGAAGCTGCGTTATATTTTTGAGATTACCGAGGTAATTATAGAAATTTCTAAAGTTTGTAAGAGTAGCGTCTAAGCATTTGTAGAAAGGGCTTGCAGATTCCTAGCATGAAAACGTCGATTTCGGAATCGTGACGATTCGAAAACCTGGAATTTAAAGTTCTCGAAGTATCATCTTTTCCGAAAAACTCGTTCAAGTGTATATACGTGTGACTGGACAGTCGCGAAAGCTGTAACAAATTGTTAATTTCTAACCTTTATTTATGTTTTTATTGCACTGGGGAAGGCTTTAAACCGTTTTTATTAAGAGCCGTAGTATTAATTTTTGTTTTCCCTTCGAATCTAATGTTACTCGTATTTCGAGATAGCAAATAAAAAAAAAAGTAACTTGGAGATAAAAAATGACATTACATACAATATGAAATTCTATCTCATAGCAGCAAGAAAAAATTTTCCTTAATTTTTTAAACAATATTCTGAATAAAAGAGTAAAAGATCGATCCAACCATCCGAATTTTGAGCTCAACTAAGTAAGTTGGATACCTAGGGAAAACGTAATCATTGGGAACCCACGTTGACGTTATCGAATTGGAAGCTTTTGAATTATTTTGTGATAGAGACAATGCGTTTGCCAAAGTACGACATGCGAAGAGGAAGCTTATAATAAAAAGCGTTGCGACTATAAACTTTCCTTCGAAGCTTCTTCGATGTTGTTTTCTGGTGTGTTGTATATTACGATGTAAATATTATTATTATCAGTGTATATATCAAATCTGTTCGTAATTTAGCGCTTTCGTCGATTTCGCATCGCGACGTCGAACGAGCTGCGTTTATTTTTCCGCCGAACGTCGAAAACTCTACAGGTGGCAGTACCTTCGGCGACGCGGGCTTTGGTCGTGAACCTAACCTAACCATGTTCCCTCTGAGTAAGGGTGGGAAACAGGGATGGGATGAATATCGATACTGAATGATATTAACTGATGAATTTCATGCATTACCTATACTTGCTGATAGGTTTTTGTCGTAATAGAGATTTAAATGAAGAAAAAGATTAGGTTGATTTAATTTAAAACTTCTTTAATCGTTCAATTTATGAGTAATATAATGTTAGAATACTCTGTTTCATATTTTTAAATCCCATACTTAAAAATCAAACTTTGATTATCCAAATACAAGAACTTTTTAATTCAAGCATCTAGAATTCAAAAAAAATTATTTGAGTTTGAAAAAAAAAATTTCAAAATATTCTATTCACTAACCAAAGCTCGTGAACATAAAGAATCGATAAAAACATCTTAGAATTTTAGTTTACAATTTCATTTTCATTGAGAGATCGTAAAAATTATGCAAATTTAAAAATGTTCGAAATATCGAAATTAAACATGAATTCTACACCCTACAAAATTGTAGGCATTCGTTATTATTATATTTCTGAAAATTTTCATTGAACATTATTGGTATAAAACTTTTTCATTTGCAATTTTTACTTCACGTTGATCAATATCGATATTTCCCATCCTCACCACCACGCGTGCGCTTGGTAGAAAAAAACGGTATCCAATCAACAGCTAAATCTTACGCGTTGTGAAAATGCAATTTTTTTCTTCCAAGACAACATAAAATACAGCACAAATTTACGATTTTTTCGATACTTTTTTATGAGCGTCATATTTTTCATCAATTTTCATCCAATTACGCGCATCACCATTTTTTTAAAATTACCATTTACGTCCCTCCACTCCCTAAGAATTAGATTTTTAATATGACGAACATTGTTATTGACATTCTGAAGATTTTTGTAAATGTTCAATTACGCAATAAAAATTCCTTTAGCCAATTGTGTTGATTGAATGCTTAATACTAATGAGTACTGATCACTAAAAATCGATTATAATCGATGTTATGATCAGTGCAATTTATAATTAATCGATGTTGCCGATTTTTTTGAAAAAAATCAAGTATGTCGAGATTTTAATTTTTTCACATGTATTTATTTATCACTCGAATGTATCACTCATTGATTCATAATATCAAATTATGTCATTTTAGAAGTTAGGTGGATCGATTAATAAATGATAAAATAATAATGAAGCTTATCTATAAAATTTTTAAGTATTTCTAACAACTGGCACTAACATAGAATAAATGATAAATTTTGCCAGTTGTACATAGATTATTTTTTAGGTGTGTATTGGAATTATTCGTACATGCAATTAATGCAAACTTATATAAGTACTATACATGGAGAAATTGAATATTACTCATTCAGCTAAACATATTTTTAGCTGAATGAAATAATTGGGGAAATTCGCACATCCGTACCTGTTACGTAATATACTATTTCATCCGAAAAAGTATACTAGTAAAATTATTTTTTAGATGTAGAAAAACATAATAAAAAAAATATTGAGTTTTCCAAAATTATAAAAAATTTGTAATGGTTTTTATAGATTTTGTCATAATTATGACATTAGCAATTTAAAACGATTTCTCTATATTCAAAAAACATCAATGTATATAAAGCAAAATGTATGGTTGTATGTCACTGTATAATGTGAACAGGGCTGACTAGATTTTCGAATTCTTACAAAATCACAAAATGTCAAAAATTAAAATATAAAAAAAGAAAAAATTTCACGAAATAATGAAATCACTGAAAATTACTAAATTGTCCTATCAGTTTTGGCCTATATACCTAGAATTATAAATTCTCTAATCATCAATAAAAAAAAAAAAATTACAAAAATGATTGTAAATGATAAAATATCGTTCCATCTTTTAGTGATTCAATCGCACAATAAAATTTTATATTTTAGCAGAATTTTTGGAGATATTTCTCATAATTCTCATAGCTAGTATAGTGTTAGATTTTGAGACATTTTTTAAGATTTGTTTTAATACAATAGGTTGTCCAACCTAATCCTGGTTTGTTACTGAAATTTTAATCAATCATTTATATAAAAGTTTTCCATAAAAGTAGGTTTGCTATAAATTAACCAATTCAATGTGATTGACTGAAAAAGAATATTTTCTGTATAATAAGATAGAATATATAGCCGCCAAAAATCTTGATATTTTATAAATATAGGGAAGCATAGGGAATAGCCGCCACAAACTGGCTGTTGACCATGGGCGAAGCTGTGTGTGACAGTTAGTTCTCAATGTAGTCAAAAACTTTTTGCAACTCAATTTACAAATTTACTGCAAATTTTGAAGATTTCTCTTCAAAACTAGTATCAACTTTAGAAATGATAATTACATTTTTTTAGGAATACCCTGTATATATCTAATATAAATCAAGTATCACAAAATCGCAAAATGTCACAAAATCACAAAATGTCAAAAAATGAAGTGTGACAAAAAGGCCAAATTTCACAAATTTACGAAATAATGAAATCACTCATAATTACTAAATTGTCATATCCTTTATTATTGTATAGTGAAATATAAATGAAGTAAGTAATATGAATAAAGTGCGTAATGTAAATAAAGTTAGTAATATAAATAAAATATCTCAATATGGCGTTTTCTTTCTTTTTTAACAGTGGAGTGTCATTATTAACAATATCTTTTGAAGAATTTCTTTTGAAAATGAAGATTTCCGAATTTTTACGATGGATTTTAGTGTGATATGGTTAATTATATTTGAAAAATCTTGAAAATGGTTACAGATACATTTTGATCTGAGTTCAAATTACAAATCGTTTACTATGCTAGAGAACCATTGTACCTTTCGCAACATTCTCAAATTCTTTTTCTTTTAACTTTGTTGAAATTCCTTTTACAGTAATCATAAAGTTTTATTGCCAATAAAAACGTCTGCTAAATTATAAAACTTTGGAGAAATTAAAACTTACCAAGGACGCCATATTGTTGAGGTGTTAATTTCACATCACCATCAGCACCTCCTGGAGCAGATGAGATCAGAGACGCACGATCAGAGGCATGACTCTTGGTACTGGCTTCGCTTCTTCGTGCCCAGGAAATTTGGGAAACGGCGTCTAGAAAAAGACAAAAAGTTAAAAAAGGATTATTTGAAGCCATGTTATTCGATATTCCAGTCAAAGATTTTAAGCAAATTCATAAGTGAGAAAAAATTTAAAAAAAAATAAATTTTCGAATGTATAAATTTGATTAAAATTTTTGACTGGAATAAGTCTGTATTAAATGCAATTTAATTTTCAAATTATGAATTCAGAGATTCTCAAATTTTTAATTGTATTGACTGTGATTTTGAAGTTTTCAAATATATAAGTTTATTTATTTAAAATAAACTCAACTAGTAAATAAAATGTTTTAAAATTGAAATTTTTTTAATTTCTATTACAAAAAAAAACTTAAATTATAAATAAAAACATCTTCTGATACAAGTGTTTTTAAAAAAAAATTTTACATTTAACATACTCACATAAGGTTAACTTTTTTTTTTTAATGAAAGTCTTTATTGCAAAAAATTTGTTAAGAAACATGAAAAAATTATTAAAAAATTTATAATTGTATAATATAATGCAATTTTTGTTTTTGTTTTGTGATTGAGACAGAAAATTGAGCACACAAAAATGAAAAAGAAAAATTAAGACATTATCAGCATAAATTATAATTGAAGAAAGAAATAATTAGTTAACGAGAAAAAATTGTTTGAATGTCGAGCTAAGTTTTTTTCAGGAATTGTATATTTTTTCTTAATTGAATTGTATCCTGATCTGCTGGCATCAGAAAAAAAGGACAGATGATGTTCGTTCATGATTGTAATTGTAAACATGGGATAAATTTTAATTAACTCATTATAAGTTATTTAATAGACAAAATGTGAATTATTTTGAGAATGAATTCATAATTATAATAACAAATTATAAGTTCTAAACAAATATACAATCTTTAAACATTATCAAAGTATTTTAAAAAGTTAAAACATAGTTGCATATATGAAATCATTTTTGTAAATGCTAATATTTCTCACCGAAATTAGACGTTTTTGTACTCAAAGGCCGCTTTTTTTCTCGCAGATATCTCCTGTTCGACACCAAAGGATTTCTCCCTTTCCGTTTTAAAAATCGCGCCAGACCTCCGAGCAAAATTGAGCCGCCAGTCAAACAAATGATTAAAATCTGAAAGAATGCATATTTTCTAACTCAAAACTCTTCGCTTATAAAAAAAAACGAATGAAATAGATATTTTCATACAGCGTTTGCTATTTTTTATGTAAAAACATATATAAACAATGTAAACATAACCTCAAACTTTCGGAACTCAAGTGAAAAACTCACCTTTTGCGTCCTGGACAGCGATAGTGAAGGAATGGAAATCATCCGGTAGCTAGGAAAATGACCGAAAAAATGTTTCACATCGCTTATTGACATTGCCAATCGCGAAAAATTTGCGGAAATTCGTGTTTGTTTTGAACGATTTCCGGGGGCGCATGCGCAGACTTAGTGTTCACTAAAAATCGATTCTTATTCGATATAACATCCCTGGCGTTCAATAGCATTGAATAGCATACACGACATACACCAGATTTGGTGTATATCTGGTGTATGTTCATTTTCATTGATTTTATGCTTATAAAATCAAAATCGATGTCAAAGGCATGCCAGGGCATTATTTTAGCAGTTTTCCCGTAAGTTTATGCGCGAAAATTCGGAAATTTCATTAATTACCGCATTCAATGGGGTCTCGGAGTATCATTTTTGAATCGCTGTCTTGGCATATGACTGTCGGAAAAATGTCTGAAAATTCCTCAAAAAAATAAACTAAGCTCCCACAGGTGTTTTTCAGGTGAAATATGTACTGTAAATTTCACTTTCATGAATAAATAAAATTATCCAAAACAGCGTCATTTCTGCGGACAGCTGACAAGGAGCCTGCTCCAACAGTAAGTATTACTTTATATACGTACACAGTAAAAAATAGTTGTTGAAAAACACTACGCTGGGCGTCAGTAACCAAAAGACCTACGCTGAGCGAGGGGAAATTACTAGGAGCGATAGTGAAATTCCCACCGCACGAAAATTCACTAGCTCTGACGACTTTTTCAGCGCGCTAGTAAATTTCAGAGCGCTTGTTAATTTCATATCTGGGATTGTGAATTCACGATGTAGCTGGCGATTTCGTTCAGTACAATAGTGAAAATCAGTCAGCCTGTAATATGCAGCTGAAATTCATGAAAAAGCATGAAATAAAAATTCATTATAAAATGAATCGTTATTGATATTATGCATATATGCATAAATATATGAACACGCTTGCAATAATGCAAGGAATGGAAGTGTGATTTTTAACCTCAAATATCTCGTCCATGCACAAGAAATATTTGGATCGTGACTAATATACGAAAGTGAAAATCGAAATTCACTTTACTTGATGTTAATTTTATGATTTTTAGGATGAGCGAATAATCTGTTGAAACTAAAAAAAAATGAATCTTGTGTTCTTTAATTATGCGAACCGCTCGATAACACACGATAACACGACGTATGAATGTTAACGAATGGGAATGATAATACAAATCATATGATGATAAGTGTAATTGAATAGGATAATAAGAAATTACGAAATCATCTCATATAATCACAAGCACTCAGAATTTTTCGAACTACGTTACGAAATCTACCATCTGCTGTTAAATTCACTAGAGGCAGTAAAAAAGCGCGGTATGATAAAATTTCTACGCCGAGCGTAGGTCCTCTAGTTACTGACGCCGATCGTATGTTTATTCATAGAAGCTAGTCATTTATTCAGCGGATGTCGTTTTTCGTTCCGCATTGGCGGAAAATAACTAGCGACCGAAGTTTTACGAGAGTGGTTCGTGATATTACAACGCTGAGCGTAGTAAAAAAATCACTAGCGGCTAGCTTTTTTAATCTGCATTTTTTATTGTGTAAGCAGCAGCAAGAACGTATATATACGTTCTCGAACTGTCATAAGCAGCGATCAGCTGATTTCTTATACTGCTTAAGTGCTTACTGCTGCTGCTTACGTATACAAAATATAAGTAAGCATTACGAAGTAAGTATATGAAGTAAGTATTACTTCGTAATACTTACTGTTTGAGCAGGCTGCTTGTCAGCTGTCCGCAGATATGACGCTGTTTTAGATAATTTTATTTATTCATCAAAATGCAATTTACAGAACATATTTCACCTGAAAAACACCTGTGGGAGCTTAGTTTTTTTTTGAGGAATTTTCAGACATTTTCCGACAGTTATATCACAGCAAACGAGAAAATATTGGATGATCAAATCCTCAATTCAAACTCGATAACTTTGAATACTTTTCATGTCGGCAGTTTGATCTTTTATGGAAAGTATTCAGATTCATCGAGTTTGAATTGAGGATTTGATCATCCAATATTTTCTCGTTTGCTGTCATGCCAAGACAGCGATTTAAAAATGATACTCCGAGACCTCATTAAATGCGGTAATAATGAAATTTCGGCACTTTTGCGCATATACTGTTACGGGAAAACTCCTAAAATAATGTCCTGGCATGCATTTGACATCGATTTTGACTTTAAAAGCACAAACCCTGGTGAAAAAAATCCGACTATTTTCCGATTATATACAACGATTACTCGTCGTAAGATAGTCGTTACGCTCGACGAAGTTACGACTATAAATTTAAGTATTTTTTTCCTTGCGTCTGATGGGACGTTACGTGGTCATGTGGTTGCGAAAGTAAGTAAAAGTAATTAATTTATTGATTCCAGAAAAAATAAGACAATTTTAATTGTGCTGATTGAAAATAAATAACACCCGGACAGCATTGATAATCCCAAGGAGGTCCCCGGGACGTTCCCGGGAAGCACCGAGGTACTTTCCGGGAACGTTCCGCAAACGTCCCAATTTGGTCCTAACGTCCGTTATTAGTCAGCGAGTAGGATTTTTCCGGGATCTATAAGGGACTTTACAAGGATGTTTTTGGGACGTTTGTTTCAGAACCGACAATCGTCCACATCTGGACCGACGACGGTTCGGAACTCAAATGGGACTTTACCGGGAAGTTAATAGAACTTTAATGGGAAATTCATGAGATCTGACTTGGACTTTCGTACAATTTTTGCGACAAACCGATGATCGCTCGAGACATTGTTACTTCCACATATTTTTTGTCGTGGCAATGTGATTGAAAAAAAATTTTTTTTTTTTATTATTATTTTAGGAGGTTTGTTGCAAAAATTCCTGAAAAAACATTGAAAAATCCTGGGAAGACATGAAAAAATCCTGAAAAACATGAAAATGCCCGAAAAACATAATAAAATTTATCGAAATCAATATTTATTATCAAGATAAAACATGTCATGTACATGATATATTTTTAACTCGAGGTTCAAGCGCACAATAAAAATATCATTTAAAGTTCTCATTCAATCACTTCACATCACTGCGAAATCACTGAAAATCTAAATAATAACTTATGCAAAACATTTCTTTATAGAGGGTAAAACCATTCTACACTGTCATTTTACACCACTTTACTCCGTAAATCAAACTATTTTCGAGCACGATCGAACACTTCACAAAATTTGTCAATTGAGCCACTGTAAAATAACTGCCCGCGATCAATCTATACAATTGCTGCACACAATCACTACACATTCGTTACGAAATAGCAATCGGACAGCTATTTTTAACGAGATTTTTTTGAAAACGCGACACTTCTTCGCACAACCATGACAAGCCGCCACGTCACCACACTGCCCAACACTGCCGACCACTGACCATCACTGATTGAATTAGACTGAATTGGACTGAATGGAAAATAAAAATAACAGAACGTCGACTCACGCCGAGGTCGTCGAGACGCTGCTTTTCTAAACGGGTTCCACGAAAAACTTCCCTTCTCTTTTCAATATCACGAGGCGAGCGAGCTGTCATTTTCTAACACGTTCAAAGGCATGAGGCATCCCAAAGTTGCGTGGTGGGAGGCAGGGGAAGGCTGGGATATCGAATATATAGGTATACAGTCGACACGGCCGAGATGTGAGGGTGGGAGGCTGGGATTTCGCATATATAGATATACAGTCGACCGTGCTCCGAATTCTAACAACACTGGTCGAGACGAATTCTTTTCAGAGGTTTCAGAGAACTTTTCGTGAAGTGAAATCCATAGACGAAGGAATATATTCCTTCGTCTATGGTGAAATCACTTACCTGTGACGTAATAAAAAAACGTTATAATAACGTTATAAAAACATTATAAAAACTAAATTTCCATTTCCTATAAGCCTGTTATAGAAAAAGCGGGCAAAGTTGCCAATGATTTTTACAAAACTATTTTGTAAATCCCCAGCTGCAAAAAAATGATAATAAATGATCATTTTTTGTAAAAATCAATGGCAACTTTGCCCGCTTTTTCTATAATAGGCTTGAAGGAGATGGAAATTTAGTCTTTTCAACGTTTTTACTACGTCACAGGTAAGTGATTTCACTATAGACGAAAGAATATATTCCTTCGTCTATTAGTCCAAGAGCCGAGCCAAAATTCCGTTCCTATTTGGCGACAGCTAAATTGAAATAATAATAATTATTTTCATTATCTATTGTGCTCAAACAGCAAGGGTGCCACCTTTATATCTGTCGACGATTAAATGCAACACTTAAAAAAATTAATAAAAATCACTTTTTGATTTAATTTTCCACCTACATAGTTACAGTTTCATACTGCGTCAGAATGTAGTTTATTGTCAACCCTTTCAAATGACAATAGGGTGCTAGCCCTAAAGTTGTCGACAAAATGTGCAGCCACGGTATTTTGCACATATTTTCAAAGGAAAATAAGAATTTTCCAATTGGGGTGCCTTTTTTAAACAAATCGACACGATTAGCAGCCTCAATTAAATATTTATATTTTTTAAGCTTTTGTCAAACGTAAGCACGCGCGATAATCTCCTGTCTTCGTCGCTAGTTTGTCCCCTGGGCATAACAGCAGAGTCATTGAATTGTTTGGGTTTACTTTATAATCGACCTTTTGAGCCAGGAAGTGTACCTGAAAAGGTTGCATTCCTTTTCTCATTCCAAGCCACATATTTTCAGTTTCGACGAAGATTCCTATTATTTTTGAAATTTCAATCTTTCAAAGCTTCAATCTTTCCTGCTGTATGTATGTTTCGGCATGCTTCGGTTTTCATTGGAAAATGAAATGTTTTTTATGCGGTTTGTCTGACGAAATTGTCGTTGAGAAGAAAAATCACACGTACGGAGACATTTTCATAAAATTCCGCTTTTTCATAAAGTGACTTCATAGAAAGAACAAAGTTTTATAAAGTTTTTATTATTCTTTATAAAGTCACTGTATGAAAACTTTTATAAAACGGCAGCATCTTTGTAGAGTAGATTTTAAAATACACTTTATAAAAATACTGTCATTTCATAAAGGTTTCATGAGATTTTTATCAGGTTATTTTATAAAAATTAATGAAAACTGCAAACAACATTGCTTTTTTTATAAACTGACTGTATTAAAAAGCGGAATTCTATTAAAAACCCGAGATTTTAGAAAAATATTTCATAAACAGTTTTTAAAATATTCAACTTACTAGAAATATATACATCAATTTAAAAAATTAAATGGTATTACAAAGTCATTGACCAAGAGAACCTGGTGACGGGGCTTCGAGAGACTTCCGAGAGAGTTCTGAGTGATTACCCTCGGAATTCTCTCGGAACTCTCTCGGAAGTCTCTCGGAAGTCTCTCGGAACTATCTCGGACAATTGACCGAGATAGTTCCGAGAGACTTGCATATGCGTTTCACAGTTTTTTAGTTCGCTGATCATGAATATGAGGTCAAATTTGGAAAATTATTTTGTTTTAACAATTTGTATTAACAAATTATGAAAAAAAATATTCAATATGATGCATATGCTTTTCATGGTTTTTCAGGTCGCTGATAATGAATCTGAGGTCAAATTTGGTAAATTATTTTGTTTAAACAATTCGTTTTAACAAGTTTAAAAAAAATACTTACTAAGATGCATATGCTTTTCATGGTTTTTTAGGTCACTGATCATAAATCTTAGGTCAAATTTGGAAAATTATTTTGTTCAAACAATTTGTATTAACAAATTATAAAAAAATACTTACGAAGATGCATATGCTCTTCATGGTTTTTTAGGTCGCTGATCATGAATCTGAGGTCAATATTGCAAAACAATTTTGTTCAAACAATTTGTATTAACTAAATAATTTCGCAATTTCGACCTCAGATTCATGATCAGCGACCTGGAAAACCATGAAAAGCATATGCATCATAGTGAAAATTTTTTTTTTTATAATTTGGTAATACACATGTTTAAACAAAATAATTTACCGAATTTGACCTCAGATTCATGATCAGCGACTTAAAAAACCATGAAATGCATATGCAAGTCTCTCGGACCCCCGTTACCATGGTAGGGAAAACCGTTAAATTTAGAATGTAACTGTCAACTGTCATTGAAATTAATCATAGCCGTAGACTATTTCTTGAATTACGGATGGTAGAGGGAGGATATAAAACTCGGCTATAATCGGTCTTCTCGAATCCGTCGAAAGCTCTATAGTCTGATTACGTTGCGCAGTTAACTACTGCGACAATTTGCTACAGTACAATTACGTTGCGCTCTTTGCTACACAGTAAAAAATAGTTGTTGAAAAACACTACGCTGGGCGTCAGTAACCAAAGGACCTACGCTGAGCGAGGGGAAATTACTAGGTGCGTTAGTGAAATTCCCACCGCACGAAAATTTACTAGCTCTGACAACTTTTTCAGCGCGCTAGTAAATTTCAAAGTGCTTGTTAATTTCATCTCTGGGTTTGTCAATGCACGGTGTAGCTGGCGATTTTGTTCAGTACGATAGTGAAAACCAGCTAGCTAGCCAGTAATATGTAGCTGAAATTCATGAAAAAGCATGAAATAAAAATTCATTATAAAATGAATTGTTATTGATACTATGCATATATGCATAAATATATGAACATGCTTGCAATAATGCAAGGAATGAAAGCGTGTTTTCTAACCTCAAATATCTCGTACATGCACAAGAAATATTTGGATCGTGACTAATATATGAAAGTGAAAATCTAAATTCACTTAACTTGATGATGATTTTTCTGATTTTTAGGATGAGCGAATAATCTCAGTTGAAATTAATAAAAAAAATGTATCGTGTGTTCTTTAATTACGCAAACCGCTCGATAACACACGATGACACGACGTATGAATGCTCCATATGGGAAATCTTGTAATAGTCTGTAATTCATGAATTACAAAAATATTACAACCGGCAGGGTAGATCCCTATTCTACCAGCTGATCAACCTGATCATTTTTTAGCGCGAAATATATAATTATATTTTTCTGGCATCTAACTTATTAACGTACACTCAGCAATTACAATTATGAAAGATCCATATAAAACTTCAACTTTAACACTGTGATTTTGGTAATCATTCAAATGAAACGATCTGGATGATCAGCTGGTACAATCGGAATCCACCCTGCCGGTTGTAATAGTCTGTAATTCATGAATTACAAGATTTTCCATAGGGCTAACGAATAGGAATGATAATACAAATCATATGATGATAAGTGTGATTGAATAGGATAAGAAATTACGAAATCATCTCATATAATCACAAGCACTCAGAATTTTACGAACTACACTGTAAAAAATCACCTCGTAAAAAACCCAGTGGGTAGGAAATTATTTTAGTACTCAGTGTAGTCTATTTCATACACGAGGTAGGAAAATAACGAGAGGCTCAGAAGTTGCCTACATTCAGTGTGGATAATAAAATTCCTGGTGGTAGATTAGCTACCAGGTAGTAAAATATCGACTCTCAGTTTAGGAAACAATCCAACCTTCGCTGAGTGTAGTTTTTTTTACTATGTCTAGGAAAATAATGATGCGTTTGTAAAAAAAAATAAGCGGGTCGTAAATCGACAAGAGGTTGGTAAAAATCCTACCGGGTATAGGTGAATAACTAATCAAGTCAGTCAAAATGCTACGCGAACCCGGCTCATCCAGTGAGTTCGATGCAAGTGAGTGACAATTGAACCATATCGGTAACGACATGATAAAAACATGAATGTGATAATTTGTCTATATTCTTATCATATAATGTTTTTTTCAATAATTTTCTAGGTAGGGAAATGTACGCTTCGAAAAAATTTTGAAAACACTTCGAATGGGCAGCACATAATGTCATTAAGCATTTGTTTTGATTACAATTTATAGGTTATGTGTCACTCAACTATGTAAAAGGCATTTCGAATTTGTAATAAATCATGTCCATCGATGTACAGATCTGTGAATATTTGACATTTTTATATCTTCCTGCTGCCATTATTTATGATGCACTACCTGTAAAAAAACAATTCACATACATATAAAAGTAGAGAAAATTAACTACCCCCTAGTAAAACCTATCAGTTAGTCAAATACATGTCCAGCAGGAATTTTCAGAGCCGCTAGTTAATTTCCTACCCTATCGTAAAATAACGATCTTGGATCGGTTTTTTACGACACTCAGTGTAGGTCGGATTGTTTCCTAAACTCAGTGTCGTTATTTTTCTACGAGATTTTATACAGTGTATGTTACGAAATTAACCATCTGCTGTTAAATTCACTAGAAACAGTAAAAAAGCGCGTGGTGATAAAATTTCTACGCCGAGCGTAGGTCCTCTAGTTACGTACGCCGAGCGTAGGTTTATTCATAGGAGCTAGTCATTTATTCAACGGATGTCGTTTTTCGTTCCGCGCCGGCGGGAAATCACTAGCGACCAAAGTTTCACAAGAGTGGTTCGTGAAATTACTATGCTGAGCGTAGTAAAAAAATCACTAGCGGCTAGCTTTTTTCATGTGCATTTTTTACTGTGTACTACACCGGCCGCGTGTTATTTGTAAAGGTACGGAGCAGTACGGCGTGGGGAACGGTAGCGTGGTGGGTGAAAATTTATATTTTATATAAATTTTCGCTTTTTTTTATAAAGTCACTTTATGAAGAGAGGAAAGTTTCATAAAGTTTTCATTAGTTTTCATAAAATCACTGTATAAAAACTTTATTAAATCTTTATAAAAAGACGGCATTCTTATAAAGTGGATTTTAAAATCTACTTTTTAAAGATTCTGTCTTTTTATACAAATTTTATAAAGTTTTCATGAAGTAAGTTTATAAAAAAAAGCGGAAATTTATATAAAATATCGAAATTTGATAAAAACTCTATAAAAACCCAAATCACTAGGGTAATTAGTTTAAATTACATTTTTTCACATTTAAATTTAACACTCGCTAAAATAGGTCTGAATATCGCGGACATTGGTTTTTATGTTTTTGTTTACAACAACATAATCACTTATGCACGCCAAATTATCAGCTGATGTCCGCGGTCGATGTATCGAGCAGAAACTCGCGAAAATTTCGGGACTCATTGGTCTGCATTGGTCCTCTACAGTGCTCTACAGCTCCTTTTTTACTCCTAACGCTCCCAAAAATCTTGTACATGAGCGACGTTTCGAGTTCGACCGAAAAGCGACCCAAAAAGGACCGAAGAGGGACCAAACTGGCCAAACAGCGACCGAAGAGCGGCGGAAGTTCAGCGGCATGAGTCGCACTTGGATCGCCAGGACTGCGAATGTCGAAATCGCATAAAATAGTTTCTTAATTTCTTCCATATTTTTTTTACGTCAGATTTTTATAATCAATAAATTTCAGTTCTAATCACTGTAAACGAAAAAACCGTTGTTTGGGTCGAATTTCTGAAGTCGAAGGGACATTTTTGCAGTTATATGAAGGCTTCATTTTCTTAAAATTCTGTTATTGGACGGAAATAGTTTAGTAACAAAATTTTTTATTAACGTCCATTAGTGAAGATTTACTTCCGAAGGAAAAAAATTTGATGCTTATTGTTAGTAAATTTAAAAAATATTTTTGTGAGTATCATGAAAAAAATTATAAATTTGTCGGCCAGAAAATTGTCTTATTACACGTGAGTTTTTTCGCAGGTTTTTTTTCAGAAATATTTTGTATATTTTAACTATTTACTTGTGTGTACCAGAACCTTAGACCATTATAGTACATGGGCTGAGCATAGGCCGAAAAAAGTGAAGCCAACATACGTTGGCTATTTTTCGGGCCTGGCCGAAAAATCATAATAAGACTCGTAGCTATTGGTAGCTATGAGTATATATACATACTTACAGCTACCAATAGCTACGAGTCTTATTACGATTATTCGACCAGGCCCGAAAAATAGCCAACGTATGTTGGCTTCACTCTCCGCAATAGCGAGGGATAGGGAATGCTCAGTCCATGTACTATTGGTCTAGGACCAGAACATATTAAAAATAAGATTAATGCGTCGCTATATTATTCTCATTTTTTTTCTGATCAATAATGTTGTGTTGAATTGAGAGTTAGGATTATTCAACAATCTTACGCTGCCATAAATATGCTGCCGATAGTATTTAAAACGACTGGGAAAGCTTTCACTTCTCGTCCTCCTTCCTCTCAGCCAGTTCCCTCTTCATGCGCCTCTCTTGCACGACAGTGAGTAGATGAGGAAACATATTTTTTGTACAGTTCAAAATATAATCACACATTTAAAAAAAAATTGAAGATAATACATTGGAAACGAACAATAATTTGCATGAAAAAAGGAATCGAAAGATCCACGGTGTATGAAAACTTTCGATTAGAAAAATTTGAAAATTTTTGTTCAGAAAAGAAATTCAGAAACTTTAAGGGAAAGAAGGTATAGAAATGATTGCTGAAATTGCACTTTGACTTCGAAAAATCAGAGTTCCAAAACAACGAGTTTCCGCTCATAGATATTAATACTAGTTGCGTTTTAATTAACCTTTTTGGAAAAAAATTATCAGGAAGAAAACTGATGAGATAACGAAATTTTGGGGTTCTAAATTTAAAAATTTTAAATTCAAAACACAATTGCAATAAAAATGTTTTATTTAAGTTAACCCTCAAAGTGTACACGTCCAAAACATAATTACATAAGTGCACACCGGATGTTTGGCACTCTGCGTCTTTTTGTGTGTTTTGTAACCACAGAGTCTGATATTTTAGGACGAAAAAATTATATTTTGCAATTTATTACATATTGTTTTGAAGAAAAAAAGTTTTACATGCGTTTCATTTTTTGAAATAGTTTTAAAAATTCGTGTTTAGGGAAGAATTGGAAGTTCAGTTTTTGGACTTGAAAATTGAAACCAGGGATTGGGTATCTACAGTTATTAATGTAGCAGTATTGTTTTGCAATAAAATCCATC